>JAUKNK010000131.1:3700000-3875992 GCA_030765055.1 Mantis religiosa
TTTTTTTTTTTTTTTTTGTAATTTACGTCCTCCAACGTTAAGTCATATCGGACAGTGAATGAATTGGTTGAAATAATGCTCAAATGATTCCAGGGTCCATGGAGCTTAGAGTTACCCGACATTCATCTTCAAGGATAAGGGAAAACCCCTTAAATAACCTTATCCAGGTAACTCACCCTGACGGGGATTCGAACTCGGAACCTCTTGAACATTGAACCACGGATTTCCTGGTTTCCCTCCAGTCACTCTAAGCTATTGAGCTACCATGGCCAACTTGTCATCATGACCCTTGACGGGCAAATATATGGGTGAAATGGAGATTTTAGTGTCATGACGACAAGTTGGCCATGCTAGCTCAATGGATTAGAGCGACTGAACGGAAACCGGAAGATCCATGTTTCAAATCCCGGTCGTGACATTGAACTTTTCATGTTAACCTTATCTATCCAAAACCTTAGCCTATACAAGGCTAGTGTGAAGAAATAATTAATTCCTATCAATTAACATAATTGTAGAAAAGTTATTGTGTGGCACCTCAGAGGATTCTTTTTGGCCGTTTAGAGTAGGCTCCTTTTCCAGTAGGTTACTTTGCCTTCTAGACCTGGTGAAGAAGCTGACTAGTATCCGAAACTGAGTTGACAGTTGTGTTGGTTGCAGTGGAGTGCAATGGACGGTGGCAACTGTAGCTCACTTGTGAATTATGAGTTCAGTAGTTCAAATATGACTCAAAGTGTCAGATTTTTTTTCTGTGTGGGTTTCAATGTTATCTATTATATTAAGTGATAAATATACTGTTTAGCAAGAAAAGATGTTCTTATTTGTTACAATATTTACATGACTAATACCGAGTGGCATAGCTCAGGCGGTTTCGTGTGTGGCCCGCATTCGCGAGGCCCGTGTTCGATTCCCGTGGCTGACCTAAATGACCCATGGGTTTTATCGAGGGTTTTCCCGGGTCGCTAGGCGAATGCTGGGAAGGTTAATTACATCACCGAGTTTCCTGTCCCTCCATTTCATCTCCATTGTCATTACACATTATCTCTCATCTGATGGTCTCTTTCAAGGTAGAAGTATCAGCGGGTGACTCGGCGGTGCATGGCAGGATGATATGCTCTGAGGAAAACTACTTCCTCCTCCGGTAGGTTGGTTGCCGGCCTCCACCCCTCTCCTGGGATCATTTTGGGACCGCCAGTCAGATACTTCTGGGGCTCGGATCGCCTGCCTGGGGCCATTAGTGCTCGGCTGCTGGGATCTTTGCCATCCCGCAGTAGGCGAGCGAGTTCGTTGCCCTGGCCTGTCGGGGGAGGTCTCTAACCAAGTAAGCTGTAGCGACCCTGCCCTCTGTACTGTCGTGGCTCCTTGGGTCGGCCGCCCTGTCTCCTTCACCTTATCCTTCCTCCTCGGTGTGTCCCCACTTGAGGGTATAGCAGCAATGGGCCCAGAATGGTGGCCGACGAACCAAATCCCATCCGTTATGAAATCCCAGTCCTAAATGTCTAATAAACTTTATGTTAGAATTTTAACATGGAAAACCTGTGAAATACGTTCTATAGTGACTTACTGTTGTATTATTTTGTTTCACGTATACCATGAGATATAGGCTCTTATTAGACGAAGAAAAGTGTTTAAATATCATAAATTTATCTAACGGTTGTGCAATAAACTATATGCAACATATTCGTCGCTGTGTTGCTCTTTACTTTGATAATATGTAAGGAATTTTTCAGATGATCTTGCAAGGAGCGTGGATTTTCTAATACGGCACATAGTGAGTCACTTTTTAAATATCTGACTATCTCTTCCGCTTCCTGCTTTTCTCTACAGCGCAATATTTAAAATGTATGTTTGCAAACATTTATTTCCATTAATATGAAGTGGAGAGAAAAATAAACTTTTATATTGTTCGATCGCAGAGGATAGACATAAATTAAGGTTAATGTATTGAGAAAGTCGTGTGAATTTTCACTTGCGTTACCTTCAAACTATAGCACGTAGAACAATTATATACAGCATTACAACCGAAATTTTGATATCGATATTTCACAGTAAATGCAGGTTTTGGAGTTCTGTGTACCATAAATACATTATTAAAATATGTTTACGTGTACGCGTTTATGAACAACATTATTAAAAAAAGGTGAAAATATGAAATGACTACTAAATTTGGTATATAAGTGCAGTATCTAAACAGTTCACGAAGCTGGCCCACCCCCCAAATAAAATAATTATCGCTCACATAGAAAACGGTTTCCTTAAATTTTAATTTAAAAGAAGGCTTATATATTTAAGATCATATGTCTCAATATTTAGGAACGAATGAAGTATTGCTGCAACCAGGGTTGTAAGGGGGATGAAGAACTTACAATCCTAAGCCACAGCTAGGGACGTAGCTACCGGAAGGATGAGTAAATCAGATGATAGGGCTAATTGGTAGAAGTTGAGGATATGAGAAGGGTTGTGTAGGTGTCTGAATTAACGGCTATATGAAGGGTGCAGTCTAGTGTTGATCGTCTTCCTGTTACGGGTATAACACTCAGCAGCAGACTTCTGTGATCAGACTTGACAGACCTAAGCCACCGACTTAATAATGATCCATCATCATCCCGCGTGCGGACTTACATAATTTAAATAGGGATCCCGCCAAAATAGCAGCCAATTAATAAGTCAGCGTTTCTCATAATCGTGGGGTCGTTTTGGTGGTTCCCATGCCAAATTCCTACTTCCTGCTTAGTCTTTTCTAGTATTGCGCCATCCTGTGCACTTACTGTTTACATGAGTTGTCTCAATTTTCTTTTATTTTGTTGACAAAGCAGGAGGTATCCAACGGTACAATGAATCTATCCCTTCACCTAGCGATGTGAACCAACTGATACACACAGACGTATTCCAACTTGCTATACAGGACATGACATGTTAAATTCCAATAATTGGAATTCTTTCCAAAATTTGTTCAGACCTTATACGCAACAGCATATAACTTGGTTGTTTCTGTCAATTTTCTGTTATATTTCCTTTATTTTGATTAATTTTGAGCAGTTTTGTAAAGAATGCAAAGTCAGACCAGCAATTACGGCAGAAACTGCACAGAACCGACTAAAACACATGTTTTGTAGCATTAAAGAACGGATTGAAGCTTATATCTTGATTGTTTCTGCCAATTTTCTGTAATATTTCCTTTACTTTCTCCAATTTTGTGCAATTTTGTAAAGAATGCGAGGTCCGGCAAGCAATTACGATAGAAAAAGCATGGAACTGACTACAACAAATTCTTTGTAGCATTAAGGAGTGGAATGCAATATATACCTTGAATGTTTCTGCTAATTTCCTGTAATATTTCTTTCATTTTGATTAATTTTGTAAGAAATGTCAGGTCACACAAGCAATTACGATAGAAAAGCACAGAACTGACCATAGCACATACTTTGTAACATTAAGGAATGGAATGCAGTATATACCTTGAACTTTTCTGCCAATTTTCTGTAATATTGTTTTCATTTTGACTCCTTTTGTACAATTTTGTAGAGAATGCGAGGTCAGACAAGCAATTAGGGCATAACTAACTAAAACACAATTTGTAGCATTTTTCGTAGCAGCAACCATTTTCCAAATATTCTATATTGCACGCTTACCTTTCGTAAGTATGACGTCCGGAGGAAATGCTTAGAAGTTTATGATTCATCTTTTATCTCATACAGTGCAAGAACTCGTATGGATGCTGTCCCTTGATGTGGTATATAACTAAACCGTCATTGCTAAATTTGAAATACTTCTTTCGTTAAAATATAACGTCAGGGACCAAGTAAGTGAATAGAAAAAGCAGCGGTTACATGAATACTGGAGTATATAACGGAAGTACGTCACTCATTGACAAACTCGTGTGAGCGTTCACATCACTCTGTAAAGGGTCTTTGACATTCTGTCCTCCAATTAAATGCTACACAGGGGAACCTTGGTAGATAGGAACAGGGGGAGAAACGCCACACAAAAATCATATATATTCATAGTAAGCTAAGTGGTACTTGTAATTGTCAAAGTATTGGTTATCAGTTTGTATGCTAACAGAGTGCACTTTAGAACGTTCAGTGTTGTTTCATCCTGCTTTGCACTTATGACAAATATTGTTGTCCGTCAGTTGCTTATTTGTACACATTTCTAATACCCATTTAATTTAAACTAATTGGATAGTAGCAAATTAACCTTTTGACTGAACCGTTTATACAATAATTAGAAACTAATGATATTAGAGAATGTTAATCATTTTGGGTGAACACAACACAACAATCGTAGGACCGTGTAATTCAATTTATTACACAAAGCTGGATTACCTGATGTTGACATTTATAAAACTTCAACGAATTAATTTAATTTAACCGACAAAGCTCCTTATGAAAGAATTATGCAATGATCTGGATGCTTTTTATAATCAACCCTTCTATTTGCTGTTTAGAACTGTAACTTCTTAAGTCCCAATTATTCCAAATAACAAGAAAAATTCCTTGATATTCACATCGACAGACTGTCTGGCTTGCATAACCTCTCCGACAGTGCTTCAAATTCTGTAAATACTGCAAGTGTATAAATACTCTTTGACGGTGGAACAGTCATCGATCGGCATGGTCCAGTAAGATTTAGATAATTACAGCAGATTAAAGTTTTAATCGTTCTACGCCCCTTTTTGGCCATCCTTAACATACAAATGGTCATAATATTGCGGCTCCCAGGCCACCAAGTTAAACTCTTTGGAAGAAAACATTCTCCATACTTTGAGGTAGGGGGAGGGGGAACAATCTAATTAGTTAACTTAACACTAGGGTTGTCTTAGGCGTGCTAAAGGGAAACCAAGACAAGAGAACCAGAAATTACTTTCTTCCAACCGCTGCGACAGAATAACTGACTTATGTGTGGCTACAGAGTTACAGTGGCAGCACGGCGGTGTCATCCATACGTAGAGGAAATCAAAGGCGTACACGTTAAACCGCCTATGACTATTGTGTCGGATTGAATGGGTGGAGCCAAACTGAAAAATTCAATGCCATAGACGGGATTTCAACCACGGAACTCCCGCTTTCCGTGTGGTTGCTCTAACCGTCTGAAGCCCGCCTTGGTAGCGTAGATGTTAGCGTGTCTGCCTCACGTTCAAGAGGTCCCGAGTTCGAATCTCAGTTAGGGTGATTTACCTGGATAAAGTACTTTTCCGGGGTTTTCCCTTATCCTGAAAGACGAATGTCGGGTAAGTCCAAGCTCTATGGACCCTGGGCTCATTAGAGCATCATTTCACCCATTCCATTCATCGTCCGATATGACTTACCGTTGGAGGACGTAAATTACAACAACAACGACAACAACAACCCTCTGAACTACTATGGCCACATTTCATGTCAGTTGGCCATAGCAGCTCAGATGGTTAGGGCAACCCCACGGAGAGCGGGAGATCCGTGGTTCAAAATCCGACTATGGCATTGAATTTTTCAGTCTGTCTCTACTCATTCAAACCTAAGACTACACACGGCTAGTGTGGAAGAAATGATTACACTGGGCAACAATGAAAATGTTTTGGGCTTCAAAATAGTGAATTTACATGTATTTCCATCTGCTGAATTAAAAAATCACCATAAATATCATAGATTAGCTCTTGTTTTGAAGATAAAGTAACATTTCATTTTTAGAGTGAAGATTTTAACTTAGGGGGATTTTTGTGAGTTGGCACACCTGTCAAATAACAAAATTCAATCACAGAGACATTTTGGAAATTAAGTGATGCAAAAGTTAAGGAAGGCATTCTTGTCGGACGACAAATAAGAGAACTTGTAAAGGATCCTGCATTGATCAAATTTTGGAGGGGAAAGAAAAGGAAGCTTGGGAAGCCTTCAAGGGTGTTGTTCATCGATTTTTAGGCAACAAAACAGATGACAACTACAAGCACTTGGCAACAGTGCTTCTGCAAACGTACCGTAACCTTGGATGCAACATGTCACTTAAGATCCATTTTCTCCACTGCCACCTAGACCTTTTTCCTCCTAGTTGTGGGGCTGTTAGTGACGAACATGAGGTGAGATTCCATCAGGTCATTTCTGTTATGCAACAAAGTTATCAGGGCCGTTGGAATGAAGTAATGCTTGCGGATTACTGTTGGTCTTTGTATAGGGATTCTGCGGAACTCCATCACAAGAGGCAAGCTAAAAAACGACGACGTCAACAGACCAGCACATGATTCTCTTTAAACACGACTATCTGCGAAGTATTTTTCCAGCAATTTAGAACTCTTAGCATGTAATTGCCAACTGAAAAATCAAATGCACCTTCTTTGTTAGCATGTTTGTAATTAAAATGTATCCTTTTCTCTCAATCCGTTAATATATAACACTTACGCCATGTGTAGATCATAGAAACTAGGGGTAATATGAATTTTTCATTGACATATTTGTTTTTCTCAACCCAAAATTAGCAGGAATTGCTTCATGAAGTGCCCGAAACGTACAAAAATTAATTTTTGTTGCCCCGTGTTATTTCTATTGTGTCGGTTATTTTATGTTCTTCACGTTTAATTTTAAGAATTTAATTTGAATTGTTCTGGAAAAAGTGATTTGTACAAAATAGAAAATATGAATTTAAATAGGCCACGGAATGATACAACGCAAGTTAAATGCTACACAATATTTTTTCTATTAGTAATTGCAAGAATTAAATTACGTAATGTGGTGAGTGGACCAATAAAATAGAAGTAATTTAGTTGTTATGGAAATATTGAGTGCAGAGAACCAGAAATGATCAGAGAGCTTGGCAAAGGACGATCTTGATATTAAGATGTGTTTTCGTGTCGCTCTGCGATTGTGCAGAAAACGTTTAGTTGTGAATGCATTTGTGCTGCACTAGTTGCATGTGCCAGAGATATAAAGTTCATCGATGCCACAACCATTGTTTATGAAAGGACGTTATCTAAATTATTTAAAACTGTATCAGCACTTACTAATTGCTTTGTGGAATACAACCCACCATATTTAAAACAGAAGAATTGTTGAAACGTAGAGTCAGTCTGAAAAATTCAATGCCATAGCTGGGATTTGAACCACGGATCTTCTGGTTTCCGTCCAGTCGCTCTACCCATTGAGCTACTATGGCCAACGTGTCGATATGAAATTAAATTCTCCAACTGACTCGTATTTTTCCCGGTAAACCACTTAGGAGTTCTCATAAACACATGAGACAACTACCTTAATGGCGACTTTCTATGCTGTAAGTACTTTAAGTCTCGGGCTTTATAGTTCGGACCTCTGTTAGGTACAATTAATGGAAATTAGTTGTTACATTGTTAAATTAATTAATTGGAAATTAATTGTAGGAGTCAGTTGGAGAATTTAATTTAATGTGATATCGGCACGTTGGCCATAGTAGCTCAAATGTTTAGAGCGGCTGGACGAAAACCAGAAGGTCCGTGGTTCAAATCCCGGCTATGGCATTGAATTTTTCAGTCTGACTCTACGTTTCCACAATTTAGCCTACACACGACCAGTGCGAAAGAACAATTTCCAGAAGAATTGTTGTTTATTCTCCAAAAATTGCAGTATCAAACATTTTTACGCCAAGACTGCAGCCAGAGGTAAGACTCATTACTCCAGAGCTCCGAGGCATCTACAAGATTTCTACCAGATCGTCTCCAAAGGTGAGGAATTTATCATCAACATCTTCCGGCCACCCCATTTGCAACACAAAAATACATTTGCAAACTGATCGCCATAACGCGGGTCTTCTAGAACGTCTACTTCATATATCACGCTTTTGCGGTCGAATACGCTTGTCTCTTTATCTTGGCCACTGTTGGGGGTAAAATAACTTGGCTTACCTGTTTTCCAATGTTAGCATTTTTCTTTATACGATTATTCAGAATGTCTTGCTAACAAACTTGATTACTAAATAAATACAAAGAAATTGTGAAACTTTCTTTCATGAGAAGGTTAAACCCCGGTGCATACGTATATAGAATTAGAATGAATATTGTTCAAAGCTTTGAACAGGGTTTAACTACTTATACGACTGTAGCACTGGTTAAATGGTAATTAAATAAACACACGTAACCCTGAATAGATTTCCACTTTATAAACTTTGAGTCCTGCTTGTTGAGGTGTTACATCATCGCCATCTGTCTATAGGTCTTGTCATTTTATGTAACTGGATTTTGATTCTGTACTCTCTGGAGTACTCCATTTCATTCTCAAATAACTGTCGAGACGTTTTACGTAATCCTGTTTTTTGTCAGTAAGATGTCTTCGTAATTCATGTACATTTCAGTAATTTATGAAATGATTTTGGAGGTACGAGGATGGTCTGAAAAGTTTCCGACCTAACACAGACATTGTTTCAGATTTCTGTTTTATTTTTCAACATAGTCTCCTTGTAACTCTACACACTTTTCTCAGCGATGCACCCATCTCTGTAACACGTCCAAATAATACTCGGCGTCTTTATCTGCAAAATAATTGTTCACGAAAGTGATTGCTTCTTCATTTGACGAAAATCTCTGTCCTTCGAGCACAATTTTCAGATGAAGGAACAAAACAAGGCGTTTGGGGCTAGATCTGGTAAGTAAGACGGATGGTCAAGCAGTTGAAAAAGTAATTCGTAGTATTTGGCAATTGCAACTGCTGAGGTGTGAGACGGCGCATTGTCTTGGAGAAATAGGATTTTATTTTTTTACAAATGAGGCCCTTTTTCCGAAAGTTCTACCCTCAATTGACATTACTTGTCAAGTACTGATGCGTGGTATGCTCCTGTAATGGATTTTTTCCTTTGACGATAATGGATTAAAATAACACCATGACTAACTCAGAAAACAGTCACCATCACTTTCCCAGCCGAAAGAAGGGCTTTTGCTTTTCTTGGAGTCGGTTTCCCCTTTGCAGTCCACTGTTTGGACCGTGGTTTTGTTTCGGACGTGTAATGGCATATCCAAGTTTCATCTACAGTAATTAATCGGCGCCAAAACTGATATATTGTGCCTAAACTGTACAAAGAGAGCGTCGGACATGTTCATTCTAGCACATTTTTGGTCTAACGTGAGCAAACGTGGCACCCAAAGCGCGGACAGCTTTCTCATGTCTAAATGTTGATTTAATGTGAGACAAACACGTTCTTATGACATGTTCATACCCGCTGCTAACTCTTACTTTAACTCGGCGGTCATCTAGCAATATTTGGTGAATTTTGGCGATGTTTTCGTTGGTAATTGTAGTGTTGGACGTGCCGATCGTTCATCGTCCCCAGACTCTTACGGGCAAGTTCAAATTCAGCTGTCCAGAGCTTCAGTGTGTTAAATGATGGTGCAGGGTCCCCATATACAATATCAAACTCATCTTTGATTTGTGTAGGCGCATTGCCTTTCAAAAACAAATATTTAATGACAGCTCGATACTCGATTTTGTCTACTTTTATAAAGACATTCACATCAACTCACTCGAATGACTGTGACATAACAACTGAGCGTCCAAAATGGCTGAAAATTTGGTGAGTATCTGTAAACAGATGAACAACGAAATACACTAGGTTCCCTTTTCAAGTACTGCCATCTTTATGTTGAGGTCGGAAACTGTTTAGACTATCCTCGTATTTTATATTTGTAAGTCCATCAGGATAATTAGAGGCTCCCAGTGGTGAAAGAATTACCAAAATTTTGAGGTTAGTTTTTGTGATCTCTATAAAGACCCCAACAAATGTTCTTTTTACGATTTTGCTAAGATTTCGTTGCAATCTTCGTCATCAATAGATGTCACATGCCATCAATACGAGCACAGCAGTTCTTCGGATAGAGTTATGAAAAGGTTGCAACTTTTATGGGGGCCATATTTAACATTTGTTGATTATTAAACAAGTACAGTTCGCTAATTCTAGTATGCATAATGCATGAGTTAGAGAAACGTATGGTAATTGAGGTGTAAATCACATTCAGCATCCGAACATATGCATGGTAATGAATTTCAGACAAAGAGAATTAATAACTGCTAATATTCTTCATGCACGAATACTCCTGAATTGTGTGTTTTCCCCAAATCGGATTATAGATCACTCCATATATATCCACTTTTAAATGGAAGGAACCAGGTGCGGTTGTAGTGTACTATTATTTTTATTTTACTCTTTCAAATAATGGTTGGGCTTTATCTTTCCAAAATCAACCAGCAAAAACTAATGCATCCCATTCGCTACATCACATAATCCTTTATGTTATAAAATTCACACAAAAAGCGATTTTTCTAGATACATTTTGTAACTCTCGATAAAAGTTAGTTCTAGTGTGTTATTATTTTTATTTTACTCTTTTATATAATGGTTTCGCTTTATCTTTCCAATATCAACCAGCAAAAACTAATGCATCATATTCGCTACATCCCATAATCCTTTCTGTTATAAAAGTCGGACAAAAAATCTCTATATGTATTTGGTTACTCTCAATAAATGTTATTTTCCATATCCTCTAGGTATGTAGTAAATGGAGCATATATTAATACTTTCCATACAACATTTTGATTTGAATGGCACTCCAATACCCTGAAACAGAAAAAAATAACTTTTTTTTGTTTTGGAACAGTTCGTGTACGTGTCTATGTGTGTCTGTGGCTAGATTAGCCCACAACGAAAGTAGTTAAGGGCATGTATGACTCAAATATTATGAACTATTTCTTCATTTTAGTCTATAAAATAGTGTAGGCCTTCCCGAATTCAAAGAATGCTTAGATAGCATCCGAACGCCATTTTTAAAAGCCCTATTATAGTTTGAAAGTTACGTAAATGCTAGTGTTACATATGCATTCTAATTCTTTATCCTTGTTTTCTCGCTATTGAAAATTTCAGAATTTTTAATCTTTTAAAATGCCCCTTCCGTCGGAGTTTTAGTGTTAGACTAATGAAACTTGCTACAGACTTTCAAAGAGACACAGTGAATAGAAATTGCCTAGGGTTCTATTGGGATTTGCATTTAAGTACACTTTCTGTACTTTATAAGACAAAAAATTCAAATGTTGGGCAAAAAAGGCATATTCATAGTGTCGCGAATCCATTGTTGCCACTGGCGTGGCAGGCTCACACAAAGGGACAGATAGTGCAGCGCGGAGAAATAAAAAGCTTGCCGAAACAGATGAACATAGATAACTGAAAAGTTCTTTTTTCTAGTGTCGTTTTGATCGTTACAGAACATTCCACAAATTTCTAGGACAAAGAGTGGAGCTATAAAAGAAGTCGCGGATCGCCAGCTGAGGCAGTCGTTTTTGGACTTGTGTGCGTGCAGCGGTGTTTTGAAAGTGAACTCTCTTGTTTGTGGCCGACGACCTGAAAGATTCTATTTGTGTATGTTACGTCATTTTGCTACTGTAAGGGTTGACCAAAGTGTGTTTGTAGGGAAATAAAGAGAATTTTGAAACTTCTGCAATCTAGAATTTTAGTTCTACGAACCCACAAAGTCACAACAGCTTTAAAAATTTCTGGAGCCTTAAATTATTGAGACACCGGGAAAACTATAACAAATTCAAAAACATGAATGTGTTGGGAACCTTTTGTTAAAATATTAGACCAAAGTCTAAGTTAGTTTGTCGCAAGGGACTGTTTAGGTGACGTAACAAAAATAAATAAATTTGAGCATATTTTCCAAACTACAGAGGTTTCTTAATTTAAGTCGTATCGGACGATGCATGAAATTGGTGAAAAGATGCTCCAATGTGTCCGGGGACCATGGATAACGCAAACCCCCGGAAAAAACTTTATCCAGGTAACTCACCCTAACTGAGATTCGAACTCGGGACCTTTTGAATGTGAGGCAGACACGCTACCATTTACGTTACGGAGGCGGGCACTACCAAAGTTAAATTAAAAAAATTTCTGCTATTTCATCTTTACACTACGTTACATTCATGGGATAAATCTTAAAATGCTAGCGTTATTAGTTCAGGATATCAAATTTTCAGTCATATATATTGTCGCGAAATCATTGTTGCGAGGAGGTGCGGCCGATGCGCACGAGACAAATAGTGCAGCGCGGAGATAAAAAGCTTGCAGAAACTGAAAAAGATAGCGCGGAGATAAAAAGTTTGCGAGGCAGATAAAGACATAATAACTGGAAGGTTCGTCTTTCGTCTGGTACCGTCTTGATTGTGACAGAACGTTCCACAAACGTCTGGAACCATGAATGAACGTATGAAAGTAAGACAAGGTTTTATTGAGTGGACAGTCGTAATTGGACTCGAGACAGAATTGTAATCGAAACTAATTCTTGTGCCTGCAGCTGCTTGTTTATGTGTGCAGAAGTGACGAAGCATATAGTTGTGTATGTTACGTAATTATGCTACTGAAAGGTGTAGAAAGTATATTTCTAAGGAAATAAAGAACATTTTAAATTTCTGTAAAGTGGACTTTTAATTATACGAACCCACAAAGTCATAATATCCTTAAGGATATGTACGACTGAAATTTAATAAACATTTTCAATAAATCACCTTTTCCTCTTTTTATTTTATAAGTAAAATAGTGTAAGCCTTCCTGAATCCAAAGAATACTGACATAGTATCCGAAAGCCATTTTTAAACGCTCTAATCTAGTTTAAAAGTTACCTGAATACTAGCGTTACATATGAATCCTACGAGAGTTGTTCAATAAAGAATGATCATAATTTTTTACGGTCATAATTTTTTGCACTAAAATTCAACCTTATTATTTTCCGTTAGCTTAAAGTAAAACAAACACGCCGTAGTAGTTTCATTGTTAGTACTCCTGCTTCCCGCCTGTGAGAACCAGGCAAGCTCAGACATGTTCAGTAGCGCCTCCCGCTGCAATGGAGGTAACTTGCGAGGATCAATATACGACTTTTAAATTCTGTTTCCGTGTCAACAAATCTTCAGTTGAGGCCTATTAAAAGTTACAGGGGGCCTATGGAGAGTTTGTTCTCCACTACAGCACAACTCGAAGGTGGTTTAAAGTGTTTAAAGAGGGGATACAATCAATTTCAAAGGAAGGTGGCCCCGGTTCTCCAGTTACTGCTATTACGGGAGAAAACATCAACACTGCTGCTGCCATTATGAGAGAGGTTCGACGAGTTACCTTAAGATCACTTTCTGAAATACTTAACACTTCTTTGGGTGGCACCCCCACGCTGGTGACAGAAAAACTACACGTGAGACGTGTTTATGCGCAATGGGTTCCAAGACTGTTGATTCCCGAACAAAAGGACATTCTCATGAAGTTGATGTTAGAGGAATATCCGGAGTTTCTTACAAACGTAGTCACTGCTGATGACATTTGGCTACATTACTTTGATCCTGAGATCAAACAGCAAAGCTCAGTGTGGTAATCTCCTTCATCACCAACCCCCCACCCCCACAAAGCTAAGGTGGTTGCCTCTGCTGGGAAGGTTATGGTTATCTTTCTTCGATATTCATGGAATGGTTTATCAGCATGTCGTACCTGCACACACATCTGTAACTGCACAATACTACAGGGATGTCCTGAAAACATTGCAAGTCCATATCAGGCGCAAAAGACCATATTTCCGTGAAGCGGGCTGGGTGCTGCACTATGTTAATGCGCGGCCGCATATTGCCAATGTTGTTGCTGAATATCTTGCAAAAATCAACGTGAAGTGCATCCCTCACCCTCCCTATAGTCCATATTTAGTCCCATGTGACCTTCTCTATTCCCTAACCTGAAGAAACGTCTTCGTGGGGGGCATTAACCATCATCAGAATCAGTGGTGACAGCTGCGGAGGCGATTTTGAAGGATAATTCAGAAAATGGTTTCCATCATATCTTTGAAGTCTGGCAGAAACGCTGGGACAAACGCATGGCATTCAGGGTTGAATATTTTGAGAAGGGCCATCAAAATTATGAGGATGAGTAAATGTACGTTGTCAAAAGAAATTGTGATCATTCTTTATTGAACAGTCCTCGTAATTCTTTATCCTTTCTGCAGTTTTCATCATTTAAAATTCTCCTTGCGTCGGAGTTTTGGTGTTAAGACCAATGAAACTTACTACACACGTTTATAAAGACACAGTGAATACAAAATACCCTGGGTTTTATTGCGGGATGCATTTAAGTACACTTTCTTTGTTTCAAAACACAAACATTTCAAATTTTGGGCAAAAAAGCCATATTCATAGTCTTAAATTTTCTGGAGTCTAAATTTGTTGAGGCACAGAGAAACCTAGGGTAAATTCAAAACATGGATGTGATGAGAACCTCTGTTAAAGTATTAGACCAAAATTTAAGTTATTTTGTCGCAAGGTACTTTTAGGTGACGTAAGCAAAAATAAATAAATTTAACCATATTTTACAAAATATAACCGGGAAATTTACAAAATTTTGGCTGTATTATATTTTCAAATTCATATAAGAGGGCTGCTTAGTAAAGAATGATCACATTTTTTCGGGGGGGGGGGAGACAATATACCTTTACTCATCCTCATAATTTTGATGTTCCTTCTCAAAATGGACTCCCCTGAATGCGATGCACTTGTCCTAGTGTTTCTGCCAGTCTTCAAAGACATGCTGTAAACAATTTTTGAGAGATCCTTCAAAATCGCCTCCGCAGCTTTCACTACTGCTTCTGATGATGGATAATGCCTCCCACCAAGGCGTACCTTCAAGTTAACGAAAAGAACAAAGTCACATGGGGCTAAATCCGTACAATAGGGAGCGTTAGGGGTGCACTTCACGTTGATTTTTGCAAGATATTCAGCAACAACATTGGCAATATGCGGCCGCGCATTATCGTAGTGCAGCATCTAGCATGCTTCACAGAAATGTGGCACAGAGTGAAATGTTCAGTATTTCAGGTAGGAATCTTAAGGTAATTCGTCGATCCTCGCTTACAATGGCAGCAGCAGTGTAGATGTTTTCTTCCGTAAGAGCAGTAACTGGAGCACCGGCTCCACCGTCCTTTGAAATTGATTGTCTCCCCTCTTTAAACATTTTAAAGCACCTTCGAGCTGTGCTGTAGGAAAGAACAGTTTCTCCATAGGCCCCCTGTAACATTTTATAGGCCTCAACTGAAGATTTGTTGACACGAAAGCAGAATTTCATAGCCGCATATTGTTCCTCGCGTGTTACCTCCATTGAAGCGGTAGGCGATACTGAACATGTCTGAACTTTCCTGGTTCTCACAGATGGGAACCAGGAGTACCAACAGGTAAACTACTACGGCGTGTTTGCTTCACATTAAGCTAGCAGAATAAAATAAAGCGATTTCAGTGCGAAAAATTATGACCGAAAAAAATTATGATAATTCTATAATGGGCAGTCCTCTTTTGTGGTATAAATCTTAAAAAGCTAGCGTTATTAGCTTAGGATATCAAATTTTCAGTTGCAGGTATCCTTAAACAGGATTACGTAAAAGGTCTCGTCATTTATTTGAAGATGACATGGAGTACTCTGCAAAAGTCTCTGAAGTTCGGGGAAAAATTCAAACAAAATATTTCTCTTCTACAACAGGTGTTTGTAAGAACACTTTTTAGGGAGGTCAAAAAAAGAGAGGGTGGATGAAAACGTGTGAATGTAACACAGACATTTCTATAGTGCTTACAAAATTCCCTTATATGAAAACCGAGTCGAGATCTTTTCGCAACGTTTTGTGTAATATGAAACCGAAGCCTTAAGCTGTATTAAGAAAAATCTCCTTGTGGATTTAAAGGCCAGTTTGCCTGGGTTTCCTTAACACCGCAGCTTTGATCTTGTATAGTGCGTGTTCAGCTTTTCGCCTTTACCCGTCTATCTTCTTCTGCTTCTACCAACGCAGCATGAAATTTTCATGGAAGCGTAAAATTGCAAAGAGCCCTTCCGTTAGCCCTCTTCGTGAAAAACTAAAGAGACTGGCCAAGAAATGAGAAAATGTGTTATAAGGGCAATATAACAAAGGCGAATTACATCCTGTATGCTGGCTTTTCGGAGTCGCAAGAGAATACAACTATTGGCGATGGCGAGGCAATCGTTTCGCCTATTTCCTGTTTAGCTACGTACAGCATTGCCTTAATCCTTATAGTCTTATATGCTGTCGGCTGTTGTAGTGCTGAACAATGGTAGCTTTCTCTCACAATTTTCTTCCGTATTAAATGCTAAACAGAGGACTTCCTTGCGGCTATGTATAACCGTCTTTGAGCTCTAAAACTGCCGATAACCGCTTCCAGTAAAACAGTTTTGTGACACAAACTTGTAAGACTGAGGCAAACAATACAACGCTATTTTATCAAGATACGTGGTGTGTCCGTAAAATAAGATTTACAAAGCGCTGGAGCCAGGAGGCACGCTATTACGTGAGATCCGGCATCACTGGCATGTACGAGGCATGTTTTTTTTAAGTCAGTACCGTTTTGCGATTCCGCCACCGCAGCGCTACGGTCGGCGTTCCGCGCATGCGCGCTGGTTACCTAAATCTCTTGTCTACGCAATGACGCCATTACAGTCTGATTCTTCATTGTATACGTTGGTTACTGAGTGTTTAAGTTGCCTCCGACAATCGTTAGTCCCGCCGATTGTGAAGTACGGGCTGTTATACGATTTCTTAGTGCTAAAGGCGTAAAACCGATCGATATTCATCGTGAGATCTGTGAAGTTTACGGACAAAACATTAGGAGTAATGGAATGGAAAGGAAATGGGTGAGAGCATTTAAACATGGCCACACAAAAGTGCATGATGAAGAACGGATTGCGTGTCCATCGGTTGTTCCTGAAGATTTGGTGCAGAAAGTGGACGAAAAGGTGAGAGAAAACAGACGCTTTACAATTTCATCATTGTGTGATTATTTTCCTCAATATTCTCGTAGTGTTTTTTGACCGAGAACTTGAGGTACCGGAAATTGTGTTCACGTTGGGTTCCGAAAATGTTGACGGATTTGCACAAAACCCAACGTTTAGCAGTGCATTGACTTTCCTTGAGCGGCACCACAATGAAGGTGAAGATTTTTTTAGACCAAATCGTTACGGGTGACGAAACATGGGTGGCCTACGTCCAACCAGAATCGAAACAACAATCCATGGAATGGCGACATTCATCGTCACCCACAAAAGTGAAGTTTAAGCAAACAATTTCTGCCCGGAAAATCATGTGCACAGTTTTTTGGGACAGAAAAGGAGTATTGCCAACGGAGTTTCTGCCTCGTAATGAAACAATCAATGCAGCGTCTTGTTGTGAGACATTGAACAATCTGCGCCGTGCAATCCAGAACAAAAGACGTGGCAAGTTGAGTAACGGTATCGTTTGCTGCATGACAATGCCCGTCAACATGTGGCTAATCAGACCAAAGATCTCATCAAATCTTTTCAATGGGAAACTCTAGATCATCCTCCACATAACAAAGTCAAAACTGTTGTGATACAGTGGTTAACACGTCAGGCGGCAGAATTTTAAGTGGAGGGTATTCAAAAACTGGTGCCGCGTTATGACAAGTACCTCAATATTCACGGAAAATATGTAGAAAAGTAAATTAAGGTACAGGCTTTCATGTACAAATAAAATTATTGCGATATCTATGCGCGTCTTTTTTAAATTCCAAAACGGTCCTGACTTAAAAAACATATCTCGTAGATTGGTTTCACTCCTTCAAATCCCTACCACAACGAACCCCTTTGCAGCCATTAGTCTTTTCTGGGTAGTCATTTGCAATGGAGCTTCCTATCACTTCCACCGCCAAGTGCGATTTGCGTGCAGTGATCCGTTTTATGAGTGCCAAGGGCACTACTCCCACTGAAATTCATCGTCAGTTATGTGAAGTCTATGGACCACAGTGTATGGACGTCAAAAACGTGTGAAAGTGGGTCAGAGAGTTCAAAGACAGACGTACAGACGTCCATGACGAAAAAACATTCGGGTCGGCCTTCGATTTCAGCCGAAACAATTGCAAAAGTGGAGCAAGAATCGGCATATTACAGTTTCCCAGCTATGCGTCCTTATCCCTGAAGTCAGTAAGGCTAGGATTGACAAGTTTTTGACCAACCATTTGCACTATCGCAAGGTGTATGCGAGGTGGGTCCCCAAAATGCTCACGGAAGACCATAAACAGCTGATCTCCTGGCCCAGTATGAATGAGACATCCTCACCCATCTCCCCTACAGTCCAGGCTTAGCACCTAGTGATTATCATCTGTTTCCTGAGTTGAAGTCACGCCTGGGTGGTACACATTTCCAGACCGAATATGATCTGAAAATCGAGGTTGAGCGCTACCTGCGCAACTTGGCGGGAGAGTGCTATGGCAAGGGTATACTAAAACTGCCACAGCGCATGCAAAAGTATATCGATCGCAATGGTGAATACAAAGAAAATAGCTCTAAGTTCCGCCTTTCCATTAATGTAACGTTCATTGAAAATAAATATGTTTTCTATATTAAATAAAATTGGAGAGCTTATCTTACGCCCACGGCTCTTACGTTCAGCCTACGTCTGACTAACTCACTGAAGTTCCTGCACTACGTAGCAAAATTTTAAGGCAAGTGGTTAAAGCACTTGATTTTCACCAATGCGCCCCGGGTTAGAGCCCAGGCGACCACTAAGTGAGATTTGTGCTGGACGTCACGATGCTGGGGTGGGATTTCTCCGCGACTTCCGGATTCCCATACAATTATTCCACCCGCTGTTCGATTATCACCTTTTCTTTCATCCACTTTGCCCTCATTCCGAGGATAGGACTTTTTTGTAATTTACGTCCTCCAGCGTTAAGTCATATCCGACAATGAATGGAGTGTGTGAAATGATGCTCAAATGAGCCCAGGGTCCATAAGGGAAAACCACGGAAAAACCTTTTCCAGGTAACTCATCCTGACCGAGATTCGCACTCGTGACCTCTTGAAATGCAAATTAAAATTACGTTATTAGGTTATTAATGCCTTCTTTTGTTTACATCGAGCCACCTTTGGTTAGAAGACCATGAACCGTTTAAATTCATGTCCCTGATTCCCTCAAGTGGTTGCTGGTGTAAAATTGAAGAAGGTTTCGTCAGCAAACACGAAATTGTGCGGTGCCATGTTTCGCAAAGAAAGCAGTCTAAGTTTCCATTAAAGCTTATCAGGGACATGTTAGACTGTGAGAAGTGGATAATTGCTTCGATGGGGCCCAAGTGCAAAAGCGTGCTGCGCATAACTAATGCGCATCTGATATTCTACCCCTTGCTCTGTGGACATTGCTTGGCTTTATCACCAAGTTCAGGCAGGTACGACACACAAGAAGCAAACATTGGCTGACTGCACTCTTAATGCAACACACTGTTTACAAAAATCGCTTAACACTCACACCGTAATTGAATGCTGCTAATATTAATAAATATAAGGAACGGAGTAAATAATGTTCATATGATAAGATAAATGTATAATTAATAAGCCTCAACTTTTTGTGAGAATAAGAAGTCATTAATTAGCCAGAAGAATTGCGTGTTTCGGAAAGGCAATAACTCAACAGTACCTAAGGCAATTAGACGTTCCAGCGAACTCGCCCAAGAAGATACACGTTAGCTCAAGGTTCAGGTATTTAAATGCTACACTGGTAAATAGATGTTACTTGTAAAAGTGTACGTGGGACAGTTCTGAATGTTAAAAGGGCAAACAATTATTGGAATTTACAAGTTACAGAGTAAAAGTGTCCTGCGCTGTGGCGTAGCGGGCTAAGGCAGCATGTCTTGGTCCCTGCCACAGAAAGCGACCCGGGTTCGATACCAACCGTGGATATTAAGTCCCGGGTATATGACCGGTCCCTGTAGGGGAGGGGATCTGTCCTCTTCAGCTGCCGTGGTGCGGTCGCTGCGGACCCCCACACTCGTGGTACCTCTGACGTTACTAGAGAAACCTTGGGCCGAACATTGGAGCCCCTCCCTCAATGGAAGTTGTCCGGATTGGGTTGGACTCGATGGGGCAGTGGTTCCTGATACCCGTGGGAGGTCGGGTACGTCTCCGGATTGGGTTGTGGGAAGCCAATATATTCCCGCGTACTAGCCTGCATAGTTAGTATAAGGTGTGCTAGATCACCAGGCGGTCCTACCGAGGTTAATCTGTAGCCTTCCCCTTTGGGGTTAGCGCGCGTAAGTGGCGTAGCCACTTCCATCCCGTCTTGTGTCCATAGGACCAGATGGGGAGCCTTGTTAGTCTCTAGGTCTTGCCCTATGGAAAGCCCCTCCCATAGGTGAGGGGATCCGTCCCCTTCAGTTGCCGTGGTGCGGTCGCTGCGAATCCCTAGCACTCGTGGTACCTCTAACGTTACTAGGGAAACCTTGGGCCGAAAATTGGAGCCCCTCCTTCTATGGGAGTTTTTCGGATTGGGCTGGACTCGATGGGGCAGTATGTTCCCGACATCCACGGGGAATTGGGTACCTCCGGCAAGGCTACTGCCGCCCGGAGGGGGTATAGGGTTGCCTCATAAGTCCCGGATACTAGCCTGCAGAGCTTGTAGAAGTTGTGCTAAATCACCAGGCGGCCCCACCGAGGTTTTCGGTAGTCTTTCCTGCGGGGTTGACGCGCGTAAGTGGGCTATCCACTTCCATCCCATCTTGACGTTGTGCTCAGCGGGAGGGGGGAGGGCTTTTTAAGAAATCAGGTATTGTCCTATGGAAGGAGCCCCGGAGTTATCCATCGCTCCCGGGTGGAAGGAGGCCTGGTTCCTTGGTCCTAAGGGTTCAGGACTAATGGGAGTTGAACCTCTGCGCTTAAATAAAGCCTCACGGAGGCGGTGGGCGCCCTTTTGGGACAACTCAGTAACTCCCTGTTTATTGGAGAGGAGATCAGTCTGTACTTTGTGGGGATTGCACTGATAGATTCCCTCGAGCTTATATATATAGAACCGGTGCCCACTCGGCATCGTAAGGAAAGTGTGGAGCTTAGGATAGGTAAGCAGCCCTGGTCACGAAAACCAACATTCCGGCTGGGGAATGCCGAGATGCTGACCACATCTCCTTCACGTATCGGTTGGATTATCGCTCACCTCTGCCGTGCGTAAGTGGGGTTGAGGCCGACAGTCGGGTTGGTAGGCCTTGGCCCTCTTAGAGCTGTCGCGCCTGCGGTTAACTTAGAGTAAAAGTTCTCTTTCAGGTTGTATGAAGCTTAAGATTTGGCAATGTGTAATAAAGGAACCTTTTTGTTGTAATCCTGAAATGAGCAAGAGGATAAAAGATTGTGTATTTCTAAAATGCATAAACGGCCTTTAACCTGGTGGGTACAGTATTGGATGATGAACGAAGTGAGTGAATTAATGCTCAAGCGAGCCCGGAGTCCATGGAGCTTAAAGTTGCCTGACACTCGTCTTCTCAGAATACGGGAAAAAATCCCGGAAAGTACAAACAATCCACTTATCCGAACAATACACCTTAATCAAGTTTCGAAATCTACTTTGTATGACTATTGACAGTCTATAGCACCCGAAGATCACGTTCACGTTACCTACTTTTGGCGGTAGTCACAAAAGGATTTTCTGTTTTGCAATTTAGTTACACGAGAACTTACGCTCCCAATTGATATCAGAAAAATAGTTCTTTATTGATATAAATTAAGTGTTCTTTCACACTAGCCGTGTGTAGGACGCACTTTGAAAGTGTAGAGCCAGACTGAAAAATTCAATGCCATAGCCGGGATTTGAACCACGGATCTTCTGGTTGTCGTCCAGCCGCTCTAAACCACTGAGCTACTATGGCCAACATCAAACATGACATTATATTCCCCAACTGACTCGTATTTTTCCCCTATAAACCACTAGGTGTTCTCAAAAGCATGAGACAACTACCTTAATGGCGACTTACTATGCTGTAAGTACTTTAAGACCCGGGCTTTATAGTTCGGGCCACTATCAGTTGCAATTAATGGAAATTAATTGTTCTTTCACACTAGCCGTGTGTAGGACGCACTATGAAAGGGTAGAGCCAGACTGAAAAATACAATGCCATAGCCGGGATTTGAACCACGGATCTTCTGGTCTCCATCAAGCCGCTCTAAACCATTGTGCTACTATGGCCAACATGCCGACATGACATTAAATTCAACTGATTCGTGTTTTTCCCGGTAAACCACTAGGAGTTCTCAAACACATGAGACAGCTATTTAATGACTGGATGGAGACCAGAAGATCAGTGGTTCAAATCCCGGCTATGGCATTGAATTTTTCAGTCTTGCTCTACCCTTTCATATTTATTGATAGTTCAGAAATTAGCTTCGATAAATAAATAGTTACAGTTTCTAGTGCTAAAGTTAAAAAAGAGTTTAAAACTCAAACAGTTGACAAGTCACTTCAAATTAACTATTCATTAGCCTTCAATAAGTTAACAGTTGTCTCCTCCAACATCCATCCACACATACACTGAAAGTTCCAGTACTATTTAAATGTTACTACATTTCTCAGAAAAAGATAAAATTACTAATAATGAAAAATCCGTTATTTATCAATTTAATTGTTTAGATTGTGATAAAGTTTATAATAGAAGGACAAAACGTCATTTGGAGACCAGAAAGAAAGAACATTTTCGTAACATTAGGTAAAAAGACACCGAAAAATCGACCGTAGCAGATCAGTTTTTGGTCATTTAACCATGAAATAAATCCAGAAGTTAAATTATTAAAACAATTAAATGGTCTGATAGATTTAATTGTTTGGCAGAAAATATTTATTTTAAAAGAGGTACATCGCGTAATGAATTTTGAAACACAGAGAGTCGCTTCTGTTTTTAAAAGTTGATTTCATTTTCAGATTTTCGTAGTGCTGACAAAAGCATAGTAGTCTAGTGAACGTGACCTTGACAACGAGTCTGTTTGAGGCTTGAGCTGAAGATTTGAAGAATCATTTCACGAAATCCCGTTCCTCATCTTTGAGAAAGTCAAAATATTCAAAAATGTTCATTGTAAAGGGAAATTTGAAGGAGTATCTCTTGAAATTTTTCGTGTCATATCCTTGGAAGACCTAATTGTGTAAGTTTACCCACATTTGGTTTTGAACTATACAGTCTACTGCTAGACATAATCATGTGCGTGCATACCGACTTATCCATATAAAGATATGCTTTTTCTTAAAAAAGTTATGGTGTTCAGGGAATCAAAAAACGTGTATTTCAGGTATAATCTGACTATATAATTTTAGTCAGAATACATTTCTTCCTCTTATTAGTGTAAACACGTAATAAAACAAGAGAATAATTTAAAGACTTTGCATGTGACAAAGTGTTTAAATATCCATACCAATAACAAGGAATGGTATAAGTGGTTGATTAAACAAACTCATTTAAGTTAAACTTTGCAGCACTTTTATGCCAAAGTACATAGCACTTACGCAAATGGGCATCAGTTACAGTAACACAAAAAGTGACACATCATTAGCGCAAATGAGCATTAAGGCTTACCTTAAGTACGGCGTCCACTGCTTTCTCCAAAGGATTCGTCATAGCACTCATGTTCTTCAAAGCCGATGTTGCTGATAGCGGTGTATGTAGTAACAGCTGAATAACGTTTCCATGTTTTATGGGTATTTCACTAGGATAGCTTTCCTAACTTTCCTATACTCCAAAGAAGTTATGGAGATGTACAGAGATTTCGCTTTGCAATTCCCCAGGCTTTGCAGTCAGCACATGAACAGTTGAAAGTGATTCATAAAATTGTATTTTAAAGTGTCATTTTCAGCAGGATTCAGGAAAGGAAAACAGACAATTGAAAATATGTTCATAATAAAGGCTATAATAGACAAATACCTCAAGAAGAAGAAGAAAGGATTTTGAGAAACCTTTGGTACGATATACAGTAAAGCTTCAGTTTGGAAAATGAGGATGTAAAGGATAAGTAGGGAATATATAAAAGAAGTAGATAAAATCTATGAAGGGGTGAAGTTTTGCATAAGGTGCGGAAAAAAATGTAAGGACGGAGATTACAGAACAAAAAATAGGCTTAAGACAAGGATGAGTCCAAATTTATTTAACTCACTTATGCATGAGATAATGGACAAGGTTAAAGAAGGAAATCAGCAACGTCCGGTAATAGCAAACCAAAAATTCCTGAACTGCTATATGCGGATGATTTAATGGTAGGATCTACAACGTTAGTAGGATTTTGTCTCTCTTTTTTGTAATTTACGTCCTACAACGTATCATATCGGACGGTGAATGAATTGGGCGAAATGATGCTCAAATAAGTCGAGGGTCCATGCAGCTTAGAGCTACCCGACACTCATCTTGAAGGATAAGGGAAAACCCTGGATAAAACCTTATCCAGATAACTCACCCTGGCCAAGATTCGAACTCGGGACTTCTTGATCGTGAGGCAGACATGCTACCATCTACGCTACCGAGGCGGGCATGTAGTAGAGTTGCAGAAGGCAATAAATTAAATCCAGAAAGTTTGTGAAGAGTGGGGAATAAAAATAAACATAAATAAGTCGAAAATTATGGTCTTCAAAAAAGGAGTTAAACTAAAAAAGGATGAAAAGTTGGTTCTAAATGGCAAAAGGTTAGAAGTGGTCAATGAATTTGAATACTTAGGCTTAAGGCTGAATAACAATGGAAAGGGGGGAGCACACAGGAGAAAAATTGAAACAAAACGAAGGACGGCAATGAATGGGATAAGAATATGCAAATATAAGCTAGAAATGACAACCAAGTGTTTATAAAGAATGTGTGAAGCACTAGTTGAATCCAAACTATTGTATGTTGTGGAGATCTGGGGGGAGGGGGGGGCAGAGTTAAACAAACTGGAGGACCTAAACTACAAAAGGTTTTGTAAAGAGCTACTAGGCTTACCAAGGTCAGCAACTAGAGAAGTAGCTTTAGTAGAATTAGGAAAGACAAGAGGAAATGCAATAATAATGGAAAGAATAATAGAATTTGGTATAGGTGTTTGGCCAAAGAACAAGGGGAAATTATGAAAAATTATGCATGAGAGAGCAAAAAATATTAGAGAACTCAAATAGTTGGTGGGCATAGATAGGAGGAATTATGGAAGAAATAGGAATAGGAGATATATGGAGATTGGAGGAAAGGAATACAAGCTATGTGGGTATATTAGTAAAATGTAGAATAGAAGATATAGATAGACAAGAAACATGGAGAAGTCTAGAAAATATGAAATCATTACAATTTTACAAGCAAATAAAAATAAAATGGGGTCGAGAAGCATATGTAGATAACTGCAATAGGCAAGAGAGAGAAGGGTTAGCTTGGATGAGAACAGGAATAATATTTCTAAGCGGGATAAGAGGTAGAGGTAGGAAAGGGAATTTGTGAAATGTGTGTTTGGGGGGGGGGCGGGGAGAAAGCATAGAACGCTATGTAACAGAATGCGAGCAGGTTGCAATCTGGAGAAGAAAAAGGGTTTGTGAGGAAAAATGTGAGAAAGTAGACAAGAAGATGGTAGGTATAAACATGTTAACGGGAAGGGAGGAAAGGAAGGTAAGAAGTATTGGCAAGTTCTTGCTGAAATTAAAAGAAAAATGGGCCAGAAATATAAAGAATATAAGTAAGGAAGATGAGGGAGAAAAAGGGACTAATTAAGTAATCAAGTAGGCATGGTGGTTAAGAGCTATCTGGCAGAGCAGAAGACCAGGGTGTCATGTAAGCCAAGGTACCAACAAGGTAAAGACAAATAAATGTAGTCTAATGTTGTAAATTGTAAAATTTTGAAATATGCACAGTAAATCTAATCAATCAATCAGTTTTAAAGTGCCTATGGAAGCACTCAGCCCCCCTTATGCCGTTTTCTTGAAGGACAACTACACCACAACACCGATGGGGATTTGCGTCATCAGTGACCAATGACGAAGGCATTCATTGAGGAATTATCAGGAATTATGTTGTTAAATATAACTAAACCATCACTTGCACTATCTGGAGAGAAATAATGCAAACCAAAGAAACCCTTTAGCTGTTATCCTAGATCTGAAATTTTATTCATGTTTAAATCCGATGTTTACAGTTTGCGCTAATGGTATGCACTCAAAATAAAAGATATGTATTAATGAGATATATATTCGTGTGAGTCATATTTTCTCTACCTCTCACGGTTAACTACTTATTCAAAAATCATTAATAATGAAGAGCACTTTACAGACTACTTTTCATTTGTCAGAAATACATCTCAAACAATTTGTTGATAAATACGAAGCATCTTAAGCCAGCTGCAGTTAAACAAGTACTATACAAATATAATAATTTGTGAAATAAAACTTCACTGGCCCTAAAAGAAATTGATGAATATTCTTATTAATTGATGAGGATCGCGATTTGATGAAGTCTCATTCACATTATCAGCTCAAACGACCCACACGTTCAAGAGGACGCGAGTTCTAATATCGGGCAGGGCGAATTATCTGAATAAGGTTTTTCCTTATCCTGAAAGACGAATGTCGGGTAACTCTAAGCTCCATGGACCCCGGACTCATTTGAGCATCAGCATCATTTAACCCATTTCATTGCTCGTCCGATATGACTTAAGGTTGAGGTTTTCCTTATCCTAAAAGACGAATGTCAGGTTACTCTAAGCTCTAGGGACCCCGGACTCAGTTGAACATCATTTCACCCATTTCATTGATCGTCCGATATGACCTAAGGTTGGAGGTTTTCCTTATCCTAAAAGACGAATGTCATGTTACTCTAAGCTCTAGGGACCCCGGACTCAGTTGAACATCATTTCACCCATTTCATTGCTCGTCCGATATGACCTAAGGTTGGAGGTTTTTCCTTATCCTAAAAGACGAATGTCAGGTTACTCTAAGCTCTAGGGACCCCGGACTCAGTTGAACATCATTTCACCCATTTCATTGATCGTCCGATATGACCTAAGGTTGGAGGTTTTCCTTATCCTAAAAGACGAATGTCAGGTTACTCTAAGCTCTAGGGACCCCGGACTCAGTTGAACATCATTTCACCCATTTCATTGATCGTCCGATATGACCTAAGGTTGGAGGTTTTCCTTATCCTAAAAGACGAATGTCAGGTTACTCTAAGCTCTAGGGACCCCGGACTCAGTTGAACATCATTTCACCCATTTCATTGCTCGTCCGATATGACCTAAGGTTGGAGGTTTACCCATACCCTAGAAAACGAATGTCGGGGTACTCTAAGCTCCAGGGACCTCGGACTCATTTGAGCATCATTTCACCCATTTCATTCATCGTGCGATTTGACAATGTTGGAGGTTTTCCCTTATCCTAAAAGACGAATGTAGGGTAACTCTAAGCTCCATGGACCTCGGACTCATCTGAGCATCATTTCACGCTTTTCATTCGTCGTCGGATATGACTTAAAGTTGGAGGTTTTCCCTTATCCTTAAAGACGAATGTGTGGTAACATTAAGCTCCGTGGACCCCGGACTCATTTGAGCATCATTTCTCCCATTACATGCATCGTTCGATATGGCTTAACTTTGGGGGTTTTTCCTTATCCTAAAGGACAAATGTGTGGTAACTCTAAGCTCCATGGACCCTGGACTCATTTGAGCATCATTTCACGAATTTCGTTCATCGTCGGATATGACTTAACTTTGAGGATTTTCCCTTATCCTAAAAGACGAATGCGTGTTAACTTTAAGCTTCATGGACCGCGGACTCACTTGAGCATCATTTTACCCGTTTCATTCATCGTCCGTTATGACTTAACATCGGAGGATGTAAGTTTAATAAAAACTCGTTGTCAGCTTCACAATCACTTGATGTCAATATGCTTTTCAGTACTACCATGTTGCGAAAATGAAATAAGCTTAAAAACAGAATGGAATGCCTGTATTTCAAAATTCACTACGCGATGTATTTTTCTTAAATAATTTTTCCCAAACCATTAAATCTATGGGACCACTTAATTGTTTTAATAATTTAACATCTGTATCTATTTCGTGGTGAAATGACCAAAAAATATCTGCTACGGCCGATTTATCAGTTTGTTTATACTTTACGAATACTTTCTTTGGTTCCAGATTCCCAATTACGTTTCGTCTTTCCAATATAAACTTTATCATAATTTAAACAATTAAATTGATAATATCAGATTTTTTATTAATAGGAATTTTATCTGTTCTAGAGAAATGTAGTACATTTTAATACTATATTTCTTTTGAGGGACTAATTTTATGAAAAATATAAATATAAAGAACTGTTAATGTCATTTCTACTTTTAAGGAATAAAAGAGGATTATCATTTTTTAAAAAATATCACTTACCATCCTTGGGTTAATATATATTATCAATTTTTTTTACAGAATTTGGTGTCTTTAGTTCCTCAAATAGATTTAGTATTAAAAATGTACTTTATTTCTGTAAAAAGGTAACATTCCTAATAAAAAATCTGTTATTTATCAATTTAATTGTTTAGATTGTGAATACAGTTTATATTGGAAAGATAAAACGTAATTTAAAAACCAGACCGAAACAACATTTACGTAACATTAATTATAGACGAACTGATAAATATTCCGTAGCTGATCATTTTTCGTCATTTAACCATGAAATAAATCCTGAAGTTAAAATACTAAAACAATTAAATAGTCCGATAAATTTAACTGTTTGGGAACATTATTCATTTAAAAAAATAAATATTGCGTAATAAACTCTGAAATACTGGCAGTCGATTCTGTTTAAGTTATTTCGTTTTTAGATTTTGGTAGCACTGGCTAAATATAGTGACATCTAGCGATTGTAACGTTGACCTTTTTTTTTTAATTTACTTCCTCCAACATTAAGTCATATCGGACGATGAAGGAAATGGGTGAAATGGTGCTTAAATGAGTCCGAGTTCCATGGAGCTTAGAGTTACCCGACATTCGTATATCAGATAAATGGAAAACCTCCAACATTTTCATATCGCCCACCTCGGTAGCGTGGTGGTAGCATGTCTGCCTCACGTTGAAGACGTCTCGAGTTCAAATCTCGGTCAGGGTGAGTTACTTGGATAAGGATTTTTCCAGGGGTTTCCCTTATTCTGAAATACGAATGGTGGGTAGCTGTAAGCTCTTTGGACTCTGGGTTCATTTGAGCATCATTTCATCCATTCAATTCCACGTCCGATATGACTAAACGTTGGAGAGCACGTAAATTACAAAAACGTTGTCATATCGAACGATGAATGGAATGGGTGAAAGGTCCATGGAGCTTAGAGTTAGCCTACATTCGTCTTCCAGGATAAGAGAAAACCTCCAACATTGTCATATCGAACGATGAATGGAATTTGTGAAATGTCGGAGGTCCATGAAGCTTAGAGTTACCGGAAGTTCGTCTTTCAGGATAAGAGAAAACATCCAAAGTTGTCATATCGAACGATGAATGGAATGGGTGAAAGGTCCATGGAGCTTAGAGTTACCCTACATTCGTCTTTCAGGATAAGAGAAAATATCCAAAGTTGTCATATCGAACGATGAAAGGAATTTGTGAAATGGCCGAGGTCCATGGAGCTTAGAGTTACGGAAGTTCGTCTTTCAGGATAAGAGAAAACATCCAAAGTTGTCATATCGAACGATGAAAGGAATTTGTGAAATGGCCGAGGTCCATGGAGCTTAGAGTTACCCTACATTCGTCTTTCAGGATAAGAGAAAATATCCAAAGTTGTCATATCGAACGATGAAAGGAATTTGTGAAATGGCCGAGGTCCATGGAGCTTAGAGTTACGGAAGTTCGTCTTTCAGGATAAGAGAAAACATCCAAAGTTATCATATCGAACGATGAATGGAATTTGTGAAGTGTCCGAGGTCCATGGAGCTTAGAGTTGCCGGAAGTTCGTCTTTCAGGATAAGAGAAAACATCCAAAGTTGTCATATCGAACGATGAATGGAATGGGTGAAAGGTCCATGGAGCTTAGATTTACCCTACATTCGTCTTTCAGGATAAGAGAAAGCCTCCAACGTTGTCATATCGAACGATGAATGGAATTTGTGAAATGTCCGAGGTCCATGGAGCTTAGAGTTACCCTACATTCGTCTTTCAGGATAAGAGAAAACCTCCAACGTTGTCATATCGAACGATGAATGGAATTTGTGAAATGTCCGAGGTCCATGGAGCTTAGAGTTACCTGAAGTTCGTCTTTCAGGATAAGAGAAAACCTCCAAAGTTGTCATATCGAACGATGAATGGAATTTGTGAAGTGTCCGAGGTCCATGGAGCTTAGAGTTACCGGAAGTTCGTCTTTCAGGATAAGGGAAAACCCTGATAAACCTTATCCATGTAATTCGCTCTGATCGAGATAGGAACTCGGCTCGTCTTGACCGGGAGGATTTTTTGAGCTATAGATGTGAATGAGATTTTACCAAAATTGCGATCCTTGCCCATTAATAAGGAAACTTTCATTTTATTTTAAGAATAGTGTTGTGTTATGTTACAACTTATTATATTTCTATAATATGTTGTTAACGTTTTGAGAAAATGCTTAGAAAATGTTTGCATGTAAAGGGTATTCTGCCGTGGAGTATATTTTATAAACCTTATCCCTCATTTTCAGAAGTTTGATACTCGTATTTAATTGAATTTTTGGCATTTTTTCTGTTCACAGGGGTACGCGCGCACAAGGGACACCGTGTTTCTTTTGTAATTAGATTAGATTAGATTGATTTGCGTTCAGTAGGTTCACTTTTAGCCAGAAAAGGCTGTGAACATTGAACATGTCCAGAGGTATAAAGTTTAATAGCATATATATGTACAAAAGTTAACAAATGACACATTATAGTATACAGGCAATATGAACAACAATATGGAAAACAAAGCAGGGATAATTATATATGATACAAAATCAAACAATTTTTAATTGAGCTTTCACTTGGCTTATGCCAGTACGTCTCAACCTTTTTGCAATGGATACCATTCTTGTTATTTCTTAAATACATATGCATTAAAAATAAACTTTCAACTTGCATCAAATATTTCTTGGTAATGGTTTGCCATTGGAGCAGTTAGATACTACTTACAGAGCTACAAAAATGAAATGTGTGTGTGTGTATGTGTGTGTGTTTAACGCTCGCTTTTACTACATGCGGCACCGCAGGCGATGACACTGATGATACATGAGATGAAGATGGAGCAACGGTGGAATGAGATGGTGGGGGAAACCGGAGATCCCGGAGAAAACCCTCCCAGCGCCGTGTTGTTCACCATAAATTTCACTTTGCGGTCGCCTGGGATCGAACCCGGGCCGCCTTGGTGAGAGCCAAGCGGTCTAACCACTGAGCCACGGCGCGGCCTTTCAGAGCTACAGAAACATTATCAGGATAATTTGTCGTTTAGATGATCTTGTACAGAATAAAAATATTTTGAGCAAAGGTACTCCTTAACAGCATTTTTAAAAGCACCGAAATGATCATTTTTTTTCCCTTAAGAACATTAGGAAATGCGCCAAATATGATTTACATAATTCAGAGAGGCTGCTCTTCTCGGTAGCGTAGATGGTAGTGTGTCTACCTCAAGTTAAAGGGATCCCGAGTTCGAATCTCGGTCAGGGCGAGTTGCCTGGATAAGGTTTTTTCCATGATTTTCCCTTATCCTGATAGATGAATGTCAGGTAACTAAGCTCCATGGACACCGAACTCATTTGAGCATAATTTCACCCATTTCATGCATCTTCCGATATGACAACGTTGGAGGACGTAAATTACAAGAGAGTGAGAGAGGGAGAGGGGAGGGGGGCTCAAAATGTAGGTTTCCTGTGAAATCTAGCCACCAACTCAATACTCCCCGTAGTTACTGTAAGCACGTAGTAGGGAAAATAGAAATGCGTAACTTCAGATGAAAACAGCTGATTCATTAAGAAATATTACATTTATATTGTGTATGAAGCAGACTCCAGGGTATGCGCTTATTTAGATTAGCTTTGGTGCTTTACTAAAAGGATACACTTTTGTACCTAGCTCGTACTTCACCTCCTATCTCTTGGGTTATTTTCCTCTTGTCTCAGAGTAAGAAAAATGCCAAAATTACGTAAACTGCACGTCTGTGAATGTGTACAATACCTTGTTTACCTTATGGATAGGCACAATGAATGCCATATTACATACAAAATGGCGGATATGATTTATCGCCAGTACCAGAACGTCATACAAGATTTATGGCTACACGGTTAGGAAAACTGCAGGAGAAATGAGAAAAACAGCGAAAAATAAATAAAAGTACAAAGCAGCAAGCAGCCCAGTATCTCATTAATCCATCAGCATGCTGGGAATTGTGTGTAGCATCCAAATTCATCTGCTTTAGCTCAAAATTTGTTTCTTAAAGATATAGTACAGTTGTAATAACACACAATGAAGAATAGCCATGCCATCTTTTGCCATTTTCGCGGAAAGCTCAAACTGTCACCAAATCTGGAGCCATATTTCAGGATTTATTTGGCATGTGCATATGATCTATTTTTCATGGATCGCAGCTATACCGTCAGTCCCTTCCGTCACTTAGGTTGGGATGTGATAAAGGTTCGTTCGGTTTGTGTTAGTATGTGCGCGTGTGCCTGTGCAGGCCTTGCAGTGTCGCTTTGCCATTTCGTTTTCGCTTTTCTCCCCACCGTCTCCTTTCACTCACTTAGCTCCATGGAACTTCATGTTATTCATGTATTTCGAATGAAAAAAAGATAAGTAGGTACACAGAACCAAAAGCAAACTTTTTTTTTTCCTCTAAAACAGAAGTCAGTTGGAGAATTTAAAGTCATATCGGAACGTTGGCCATAGTAGCTGGTTTAGAGCGGCTGGACGGCAACCAGAAGATCCGTGGTTCAGATCCCGGCTATGGCACTGAATTTTTCACTTTGACTCTATCTTTCCATACTTTAGCCTACACACGGCCAGTGTGAAAGAACAATTAATTTCCATTAATTGATCTAATAGTGGTCTCAACTATACAGCCCGGGCCTTAAAGTACTTACAGCCTAGTAAGTCGCCATTAAGGTAGTTGTCTCATGTGTTTATAAGAACTCCTAGTGGTTTAACGGGAAAAACACGAGTTAGTTGGGGAATTTAATGTCATGTCGGAACGTTGGCCATCGTAGCTCAATGGTTTAGAGCGCTGGATGGCAACCAAAAGATCCGTGGTTCAGATCCCGGCTATGGCTTGAATTTTTCAGTCTGACTATCTTTCCATGCTTTAGCCTACACATGGCCTGTGTGAAAGAACAGTTATTTTCCATTAACAGGTATAATAGTGGCCTGATCTATAGAGCCCGGGCCTTAAAGTACTTACACGTTGTAAATCGACATTAAGGTAGTTGTCTCATATGTTTATGAGAATTCCTAAGTGGTTTACCGGGAAAAATACGGGTCAGTTGGAGAATTTAATGTCATTTCGGAACGTTGGCCCTAGTAGCTCAATGGTTTAGAGCGGTTGGACGTCAACCAGAAGATCCGTGGTTCAGATCCCGGCTATGGCTTGAATTTTTCAGTCTGACTATCTTTCCATACTTAAGCCTACACACGACCAGTGTGAAAGAACAATTAATCTCCATTAATTGACTTAATAGTGGTCCGAAATGTAAATTCCGGGCCTTAAAGTACTTACAGCATAGTAAGTCGCTATTAAGGTAGTTGTCTCATATGTTTATGAGAACTCCTAAGTAGTTTACCGGGAAAAATACGAGTCAGTTGGAGAATTTAATGTCATATCGGCACGTTGGCCATGGTAGCACAATGGTGGTGCGGCTGGACGGAAACCAGAAGATGCGTAGTTCAGATCCCGGCTATGGTATTGACTATTTCAGTCTGACTATCTTTTCTTACTTTTGCCTACACACGGTCAGTGTGAAAGAATCATTAATTTCCATTTTTTTCCATTTTAAGAAAATTGTCAGTAATGTGTTTTGTCGCGTATTGTTAACAGCATTCAGAGATTGAAGTTTTTCATTCACGTAGGAATTTTTAAATGCTTAATTGTGTAGTGCTTCTTACATAAATCATGTTGCTCTTATTGAACTGCTAACTTATGGAAGTTGAATATACTCCTGTATTCTTTTACAATATACTAGTTTTCTTAAATTTGTCAATTTAGTCTTTTTTAAATTTCTAAATTTTTAGTACTTCAAATACACACGAATTTGAAATAAATTATAGTGAAGGTGCTTTTTCCGGTCTTTACTGAAGCTGGAGGTTACCGTATAGCTCCAAATCTAAAACAGTCTAGAATTCATTTCCTTGTATTTTTAAGTGTGGCCCAGTGTGTCTTATTGAAGGATTATCTTTACGATTTCTTTCTTCTACTTTGTAGCGATTCTGCCTGGATTACTTTTGAAATCTACACATATGCACTTAGGTGAGTTGGTGTGGGCATTTGAAATATTCAAACAGAAAATCACGACACTGGTATGTATTGTACACCAATTATTCAAGAATGAATCTACATCTAAGTTCAAACGTATAGTCTTAGATGAACGCAATTGAAACCCGAGAATCTCCTATGTTACGGAAAACTTGACGGTTTTACAATGACATGAAGTTTAGAAGTGTAAAATGCTTTCTGGAGTTGATTTAGAAAAATTAAATGTAAAATAAATGGTAATTCCATTTTATACGATTCCTTGAGGAACTGGTACTGCTTATTACACACTTGCCAAATCTATTGCTGGAAACACAAACAGGTATCAAACAGAATTACTTTTTCTATTATGTTCTTCAAATGGGAAGGTGTTTGTCCTTTAGCGCTACTAGGTGAGCAACCAATCGGAGTTCTGCGGTGTTCACGTATTGCATTCCCCCTATGTGGTGTGTGACGAGTGCCAAACTAATCAATCTCAAATAAATACTATTCGCACTAAGACAAAAATTTAGATTTTGCAAAAATTAATCCATGAGGAAGGAGAGAGTAATGCTTTTAACATAACCGTAAAAATCCATTATTTTTTACTCAAATAGTTTTCCTAATACAAATAAGTAAAATAGATACCATTATACTATAACAATGCATTGCGACGTAATCACTGTAATGAGTATTATTATTGGTTGGCATGTATGTGTGTACGTATATTTGAAATTACTCAGAAATGAAACGTAAACATTTGACATGACGTGGTAAAAGAAATATGTACTTTGAATAAGTCAAGGGGTTTGTTAATTTCGATGAGAGGAAATGATACACTTCTTGCTAGTCTGGCAGAACGTGTCTTTTTTTTTGTCCTCCAACGTTAAATCATATCGGACGTTGAATGAATTGGGTGAAATGATGCTCAAATGAGTCCAGGGTCCAAGGAGCTTAGAGTTACCCGACATTCGTCTTGAAGAATAAGGGAAAACCCAGGAAAAATCTTATCCAGGTAACTCATCCTGACCGAGATTCGAACTCGGGACCTCTTGAACGTGAGGCAGACATGCTACCATCTACGCTACCGAGGCGGGCCAGATCATGTCTGGTCACATATCTTTGTTTATGAATGGTTGGTAATCTCTATTGACATTAGAGTTCAAGGCAGCATTATTCACTTACTCTCCCATGAAAAAGTGTATCAGCTACATCAATGAGACGCGATACACCTTACTACTGTTAGAACAATCCAACAGAGTTAATGTGGGCTCAAATTATGATGCAAACAGAAATAATATTTTAAACTGACTGACGTTGTACGACTTATTCACGAAGAAATTGTCAAGGAACACAACAAGACTGGGAAAACTGGGGGAGACATCGGATAAACTACAAGAAGACGACTTTTGGAAAGAAATAGCACGTAACGAGATTTTGGAACCTATCATCATAAATTTGCATTACTCATACGATGAAGAAAAATGACAATGGCGAATTCTCTCTTTACGTAACATTCACAGCTATACGGATGTACCGCTGGCATTTCTTTGGATTAGAAGAATAAGTAATTTATAAACTATAATTAACTTTAAACTATATATTTAAATCATTTGTGTAAGAATATTCATGTTACAATTTTGATTTCAACAAATGCATTATTATAAAACTTTGGAAAATTCAGTTTGCGTCCCCTTACTTCTAGCTGGGCTAACACTCGCTAGTGTGCAAGAGAGAGGGAGATATAAAAAGAGTGGCGATGATGAGGTGGCAACGGTGAAGGCTCTAACGAATCTGATTGGCTCCAGGCGAGAACTCTTCCCATTCGAAACACATAATAGGTTATACATGCAATTCTAGTCCATAACGTATCACTAAAACTTCAATTATAAACAACAACTGCCACCAAAATTACAAAATTACATTTGCAGCTACAGAATGCGAATAAGTTCGGGGAAGCGGGACCATGCTCGTGATGAAGGATACACACAGAGGTAATCTTTAGCCTATTACAGCTGTCGTCGTTATATAGTGGGATTTGTTTTAATACTTTTTCATGTCCGCGGTGAAATTCTCTAATTATTTGAATCTAGTCACAAAATATGTAAACGCTTTTGTGTACTAAAGTCGTAAAAAGGCCTCAGCTCCCGTAAATTTTACGGAAAATGTAGAAGCCGGCAACTATGTTAACTGAATAAAATTGCTTCTCTGTGTGAACGTTTATTTCGTTATTTACACGACAGTTACGTTAGGGACAGAAAGTGTAATAGTGTACCCGAAATCACATTAAAATATTTCACAATAAGTACATGAACCACAAAAACAAAGGCATTTTCGTCCAAAAAATTACCTGTGAACAACATTAACTTAAAAACTAAAAGATTAATACCAACATTTTGTTTTCAAAAAGCTTCTTCCATCACATGAAAATGTTCAATAATATCATCCTTGTTCAAAATAACCTATACATGCAACACCTTTGTTTTATTTTTATTTTCTCACAATTGTCTGTGAGAATTTACATTAAACACCATATATTTAACTTATCTCCATTAAAAACAAAATGTATATCTTGAAGTCTATGTGAATAGATTGTGAAGTTGTCTTCATTTTGAAAGAATATCTGCAAATTTTGTATAACTGGCAAACCATAGGTAAGGACATAATGAAGCGATAGACAGATACTTTAAGGGCTGGTCGCTATGTAATGACTCTGAAATTCGATCCTCATTACATGGCCAAGAAAAGAAACAAAGATTACTTCGGAAATGGTTACCATCACAAAGCTTTTATTTGACATAAACGGTTTTCAAAGGCATCCTGGGTAAAGAAAACTTCAGGGGTTAATACTTGAAGAATTTCAAGCTATACCCTTAATTTATAATGAAAATGTCTTGAAATTCTCTTGATGAAATTAAAATAGTTTATACAAATATAATAATTTGTAACTTAAAGCTTCACTTATCTTATAAGAAATGAAACTTTCCTTATAAATTGATCAGGATTGCGATCTCGTGAAAAAAATCACATCAAGATAGGTAAGTAATGTTTTATGTTACATATTATTATATTTGGATATATTTGTTTGCTTCACTGTAAATAGCTTCATATTTTACATAATTAAAATAGTTTGTTCATTTTTAGAAAAAATTACAACATTTATGAAAAATTCTCAATATAAAAGGCAGTTTGAGAGGTGAAATTTCTTTGTCGCGTTTTTGGAAGGCAATGAACCTTAATAGTAATTTTGGCATTTAACCATTTTTTGTTTTGGATTAATTTTTTTACTGACAGCCGTACGTGCACTCTTTTTCTTTAAAAACACATTTTGTTTGGGGGGGGGCCCTCAGAAAGTTTCAAAACATGTATTCCCGATAAAAAATCGATATTGAATTTTATGGGTGGAGTACAATATTTTTAAGTACCTATTGGAGAAAGAAAAGTATTGTGAGCAGCGTACATAATCGTTTTTACGTAATCACTATAAAACATAACGGAGATGCATGAATTTATAATGGATAGAGAAAGGTATAACTTATCACAAAAGATAATTTTGAAACGTTAGCTTTGTGCCTTTACTTAGTAAACAGTTGTGAGTATATATATGTTTGAGGAAGATAGCCATTTTTTTCGGCGAAGCGATTAGGCGTGAAAATAATGGGCGGATTATGACTCGCTACCTCATATATTCGGATGATAGTGGAGATGACGGGCAAGATAGCAGTGTAACATGAAAACAGTCGCGCAACGACTTTTGTTTAACGGACATTGCTGGTTCATTGCTTCCAACCGTATAGACAAATGAAAAACGCTTGTTAGCGAGTTGTTCCGTAGTTGAACTTTAATACGAGGTCATTACGTATTTTTCTCTCAATTTCAATCGGAATTTTGTCAAGAGAGGAATGCAAATGCCAAAACCTGCCAGGTTCGCATCAAAAAAGTCCTATTTAACTTTCTCTAAACATTTTTCCACGTATAAATATTTGTAGAAAATAATTTTGCTTATATTTCGCCGCACTTACAAGGGGAATAGAGAATAAGGCAGGCCTAAACTGTAGCCAATTCCTTTAAGAGCAGGCTGCTTATGGATGACTTTGAAATTCTGTTCTGTTTCCTTTTCCAGGAGAAAAAAAAAAAGAATCCCTAAACTATCTTCCGATTTAAAAAAATTACATCTATTGGAATTTAAAGTCAACAACTAGGAATAACTGTGTAATGGTGTTTTGCATAAAACTTATTTATATCAAACGCTATATATTTTACTTATCTCTTACGGTTTACCAGCTATCCAAAAATTCAATGAGAATGAAGAGGACCTCAGAGGCTGTTCCCAGAAAATTCAAGATATACAGCCTAAGACAAAATAGATGATCAATAACTAGGAAAGGATTTAAATTTAGAAAACTTAACCTTCGCTGACCTGTGTTACTTAACACCACTCTGTATTCATTTTAAAGGTTTATGATAAACTTTCGAATAAAGTCTGACTTTTAGTTTGATTTTGATTGTATGTATTTGGAAGAACCTTAATTAGAATCCGTGATGTATAGCTTTTTTAATATTTAAATATTAAATGTTTAAATATATGGTGATGTTATATATTTTCCATGCATAACACATCTATTAACTATAAGAACTAATGTCTAAAAACACAACATGCTCTTTTCGATTTCAAAATAAATGTCATATCAGTAAGAATTCTAAAGTGAAAAATTATTTATATTGTATTTCATTTTACAGTTATGAATGGTGCGCAAATCATAGCCTTGTAAATCGTGTTTTGCTATGTTTAGCGCAAACATAAAGACAAAGCTACAAGGGGATCTATGGGTACTCTGTGCTTCAGGCCAAATAGACATTCGCTGGTTCTAAACCTACGAGTTCATGCGGGCAGTATTTCAAAAAATTGAACATACTTACTCTTCCCTGTATATTTATTCTGCGAACAATACTTTTTGTACATAACAGGAATATAACCTCCACAAACTCCGATGTTCACACATATAAAACAAGGGGAAAGAATAACTATATAGTTAAAGGTCACAGGCTAAAACTTTTTGAACATAAGCTCCAATACTTTGGTCCAAAACTACTTAAGCTTCCGGAAAGCCTAAAAATATACTGTCAGCTCTTAAGTTTAAATCTAAACTGACTAAATTCTTGTTAAGCAGAGCCTATTACAGTATAGATGAATATCTTGATGACAACCACGATGAGACAGAGAAGATGAAGCCCGCCTCGGTAGCGTAGATGGTATCATGTCTGCCTCACTTTCAAGAGGTTCCGAGTTCGAATCTCGGTCACGGTGAGTTACCTGGACAAGGTTCTTCCGGGGTTTTTCCTTATCCTGAAAGACGAATGTCGGGTAACTGTAAGCTCCATGGAACCCGGACTCCTTTGAGGATCATTTCACCCATTTCATTCATCGTCCAATATGACTAAATGTTGGAGGACGTAAATTACAGAAAAAGATGGATAGAGAGAGAGAGAGAGAGAGAGAGAGAGAGAGAGAGAGAGAGAGAGAGAGAGAGAGAGAGAGAGAGAGAGAGAAGATGAATGACAATTTTTTGACATTTCTAATCGTTTACTTTTAAGAGAGAGTATGACATGGCTTAGTTACGTTCAAACACTGTATTAAGTTGCAATAAATATGAATATGGCTATGAGAAGGTACGTTATCCAGAAGAGGTAACGTTCATCGTCGAAATCGTTTGTCCAACCCTCAGCAGGACACTAATTCTATAAGCGGCGGATAGCAACGCTCTCCAGGATGTGTCTACAAAAGTAATTCTAATTTCTCCGGATCGAAATACACAGCCTTTCATTGATTTGACTCTTGAAACAATCACAGATTTTGTCATCTCGTACTTGCAGAAGAACATTCACTCGTGGCTGGAATGGGGTCGTATTGTCATTTATGAATGTGTGGAAAGTAACTGTGTACCGTTCAAGAATTTGGTATTACGGCTCAAAATAGGTGGCGTGAGATGCTTCAGATGTTTTGTGACCACTTAATTATACAATAAATAACCAGCAGTATACAACCTCAAAAGCGTCATGATTTCTTTTAGAATGACTACATATGCAAACGGAATGATCACTTTCCAAGTGTATGAACATTCAATGGGATCACGCTGACTGAACGGCCTCCCTGCTTACAAAATTTTAATATTTTTGAAAATTAGTGGGCAGAAGCGATAAAAGTTTTTTATGTAAATTGACTTGCAAGACAAAAGTAGTAGGATTCCTTTGTACAAATTTGTCTCGATGTTTTATATAATTCACGACCCTTAGAATGACGTTAGTAACAGAAGCACAGAGTTCACACACGTCATATTAAATTCATTTACATTTACATGCGATTTTTCCTTTTGGAATGTAATCTTTACTTATCTGTTATTTAGTTTGAAAACGAAAAGGAGCACACACAAACTGAAAACGAATAAGCCTTTAACAAAAGTAATTATATAAAGTATGGGTAACAAAAAGCCCATTTAGCCCTCTCTAGATATTATTCCACCGTGCTGGGCATAACCGCTGGGCTTTTAGCACATATTCCATTCCTGGAATTCAATATCAAAGGTGACAATAGAACAAAGCTAAAAGGATGATCCCTGCTGTTACACCAGCGTGAACCCGCTATGAAACCATTTAGTGGGAAGCCTAAAGTACGTCATTTATTATTACTGTTTCAGCTTTTCAGTGCTTACTTTATTTTTGCATTGTGGTGTGTATACAATTTGTTACAAAAATAAGATACATATTTTATGAATTAGTCAAAATCATAAGAGCTAAATTTGAGAAAATAAAAATCTGCGAAACTTTTTTCATATAAAGGTTAGTTTGAGTGGTGGGGGAACTTTTCCAAATTCTTCGCGTCCTATCCTTGAAAGACGCTGAACTGATATATTAACTTCGTTACTTTTCCGCCTTGCCATTTTAAGTTACATATTTTTTTTATTCAGGATGAAATTCTACTGCATTTGGGATACTTGCTACAATTTTATTTTGAGTAGTTCCTGAAGTACGTTCAAGTAATGTATTCCAACAAACGTTTCCTATCGATATATGTTTTGAGTTCCCCTAGAAAAACTTGTGTGCATCAATTAATATACCTAAAATTCTAATATGTATACTCACATGACTTTCTCTGTACAATCTTTTACAAGCTTTTCTTAAAACTTCTTATTCTTCTACCGACTTCACGTCATTCGACAAACGATTTCATTTCACGCCTTAATAGGTACAATGGGAATAGCACAATACAGCAGGCTTAAGCGACAGCAAATATTTTAAGACCTAGTCGCTAACTGAGGGATTTAACGTTCTATTTTACTTAAATGTACAGGATATAAAAATGAATTACATTCTATTTGAGAAAAGTAAAACAATTTTGAAAATTTAAGCCAGTAACAATGAGGATAATCTCGAAAATGATGCAAAATTTTAAGCTTTCACGGCCATGATTTTTGAAGACGGTCATAGAGTAAGAATGGCCGAAAGCTCCAGCAATTCGATAAACGACGCACGGCTGATAACCCGAGAAGCTCTACTCGAAATTCACAAACATACAAAAAATTGAATAAATTATGTGATTTAACGAGAAATTCACTTTTGTGCAGTAAGCTTTTGTCTAATTCTTATGGTTTATCAGTTATGTAACGTCATCTAGAGCGAAGAGGAAAGGGCTTTGCAACAAAATTCAAGAAATTCATTTCATTTGTCAACGAAATACGTTAAACACATGATAATTTTTTATACGTTGCTAGTGACATTTTTTCTTGTACATTGTCCTGTCTCGCTCTTAGAAACTGAATTTAAATAACATTTTTAGTATTCAACAACTTCTCTTTTTAGTTAAGCTGTACACATACAGACACACCTGTTTCTAAGAATGCTTTTTATTGAGGTAGTCTGAAAATATTACATCTATTTTTTTAAGCAGAAACCGGCAAGTGCTGCGAAGACTTTACTTCGATCTACTCAATAAATGTAAAATAGCTTTGCTAGAACTGACAAGAGCCATTTGGATTGATTTCCTTACGTATATTCTGCGATGTCTTCCTCATTATGATTAAATTTTCTACAATTTTCTCTATCAGGTAGACAGAGAAAAGTGCTCTACAGCTCATTCACGACTATGTAACATTTATGTAATGTAAAATGTTGGGTAACATTGCGCGTTTTGGAAATCAAGACGCGGCAGAATTGCTATACGGCATTTATGGAACATTTTACGTGAATCTTCTCTATTTCCCGCATGAGATCGCCAGTGCGAGGTACGTAACGGGTGCCTTTTGTTTTCTGTGTTCCAACTACAAATTCTCCTAAATCTGAAATTAATTCTAGTCCAGAATACTACTTTATAAAAAAAAAAGATTAATATTTGGGAGCGGCTTAAAAAGCATAGCAAGATAAGCGCGCGCGGGAGTTTGTGAATAACGTATCTCAAAAACTAGAAGATGGATAAACATAGAACAGAGTATTTTAGTTTAACGTTTACCAAATATGTGAAGATTTTATAGAAAATACCACTATTACCAACCACTCCTTACATTAAAAAGATTTCGAAATTTTGCGTTCTGATGAAATTGCATCAATTATCCTTAAGAAAATTGCATAGCAAATAAAACTTACATCTTGAATCCTGTAGGAATATCTTGTAAATTGTTCACCACTCATAATTTTATTCAACTTTATATAACTGTTAAAGATGAAAAGACGCGCACTGCACAAATACTCTATCGCTTTAAAGTATATCATTTATTCAAAACCATTTTTGGAATATTCGCGGCTAATGGATCGCTTTCTTCTTTATCTTTGCTATTCATTTAAGCCTTTTGTGTATATTGTTTCCAGCAATTTCCTGGAAACGGAATGGAAGTCGCCGTATAGCGCGCAGTTCTTACGTCCGTATTCCATTTATGTCTAACGAAACGTCGCTTTCGTAGAAATTTATCTAGATTAAACTAAATTAAATACAAAATATACTTCTGCAGTCCTAACAAGACATAAGATATTTATATATTTAAAAATAGGAGGCGCATTGCGTTGCCAGCAAAAAAGCCGTGGGAGCGCAAAATATCCGAGACGCACTTTAATAGCTTATTGGTACAATAAGAAATATTAGAATCTAAAATAATGTTTCTAACGCTTTGATTAACAATTGACCAAAATTACTGGATTTTAAAACATTATGCCGCACTAAGATGTTACTAAATTTTTCTGCGAAACGAAAAAGTAAATTCCAAACGACGATCCCAGACTATTTCATTGATTTTTACTATAAAGAACACTAGAGAAATGTTTTAATACCTACTTTTTATGTATAATAACATATAAATTATTTTGTTGAAGTAAGTGCTACGATAAATGCCTATAAAATCCGCATTTTTAAAGTTTTTTAGCCTCGTCTAACGCCTATTTAATTAGAATTTCATATTTACATTAGTAGAACAATTCCTCTGATATCTGTGCTGTATTTTAAAAATTTTAAATAATCTTTTTTCCATTAAAAGCATTTTAAAGAACATTTATCAGTCGTAACATCGTTTCGAACTTTTAATTGCTTTCATTTACGCATCTACTTATGCTAAGCGGAGAAAGCTTCGCTTTCATCGAAATTCCTCAGCGACATTTCACTAAAAATACTAATTTTAAGACTTTTTAAGCACTCTTTGTATAAGTTGCGTGTCTGTCTGTGGACAGCGTAACCCTAAAACTAATCTGCGGCTTTTAACTTGCAATTCTTTACCCATTTGATATTTGTTACAAGGACGTGATGCGAAAATTTTCAAAAAGTTCTCCTTTCATTGGAAAGCGTTTCAAAAATTCTAACCTTTTCAAAAATAATGATTAAACATTAATTTTGAAAGATATTTTCCTGAGAACTAAAACGCATATCTTGAATATTTTGTGAAGTCGTCTTTATTCGAAATAACGTTTGTATAACTGATAAACCGTAAAGACACGAAAACGCGAATTCCCGTATAACCGAATACTTTTACGTCAAATAATTTCGACTAATCTGTTTTATTATTTTTTTAATATTCTTTGCTCTTAGTTTTAAGTTTCTAGGACTTGTATTTTGTTGAAATCGGAAGTGCTACTTGATTCTTTATGTCCCAACCAGGTAAAGAGAATGAAATTTCAAAACCAATACAGTAAGATGCGTTTAAAGTTGACTTTAGCTTTGTTCTATTCTTATACATACAAAGAAACGTGTAGTAAGCTCTGAAATACATATTTTTGTAAGTTTTACGAATAGGGAAAATAGTGTAAGTGTTAGAGATTAGAATTTTATGGTATAAAACGTATATTTTGTATGCAGGTACAATCTGGGTCAGGGTGCAGTATTCGGGGATTACAATGACCTCAGCTTACCTCGTCTTTAAACCGGACCAGTTATACTAGCTCGGGGTGGGGGGAAATACCGGAGTACTTCACTAGAAATCGAACTCGCGTCTGCTGCTTGGATGAAATGAATTCCCAAATGCGCTGAATACCACCCAGTCAAAAAAAATCTCGGTGCGGTGTAATTGGTCCCGCAGGGATTTGAACTAGAGAAGAGAAGATAGTTGGACCCCTGTGGTACAGATAATGTGATTTAAAAGAATGTGATGTGACCCTTGTTGACCAGGGAAGATATTAAGACCTGATATGGGTGTTTGGTGTGGAAAGAACACGTGACAGGAATATCGCAACTACCACCTGTAGAGTCTTCGGATGCTCCTTTGCCACTCTCCGCAGCAGATCGATTAGCCACACAGATCTTCTAATTCTATCACCTACCTCAACAAGAAGAGACGTAGACTCAAATACACCATCTCGTTGAGCCGCCAATTTGACCGATGGACAATTACTTCACTGGCATCTCAAAGTTCTTAAATGTTTATCGAGATTTCTGACCTCTGTCCAATGTTCTTCCACGTTCAGAAGCACGTCGACGAGAAAAAAAAAAAAAAAGAGTGCAAAGATTTGCACACTCACGTGCCTTCAGCAATAGTGAAGAGAGAACACAGGCGTCTGCTCGTGAGCGTCACCAGGTCCGTCTCCCTCACTAGAAGCGAACTGAACGGTTAGCGTCGACGGACCAGGACGTTGAGGTGAAGAGGGGGGGGGGGGCCTGCGCAGCCGAGGTGCCTTGAGCTACTGCCGGGCGTCGATCGGTGCAGCGCCGTCCTTCTCATAAACATTTCGTTCCAGCGGAGAGCATTCGCTCTTGCATATAAATCATTTCCACCTTCTATTAAAATGTTACACAAACTCAACAATAAAAATGTCTTACGTACATATCTCTCCATTACAAACGTCATTCAGTTAGGACGTGATTCTACACTTAGAGAGCAATGACATTTCAGTCAACGAACTCAAAGAAATGTTAACTTCTAAATATTTTCTGTGGCACTCAAATTCAAAAACCAAGGGCAAGAATTGTTGATGTACAGGATAGAACGGTGACCTATCAACATTTACTCCTCTTATGTGTCTTCTTTACTTTCTGTACTAAGGTGCAAGGATACGGCACCCCATTCAAAATATCGATACTGAAGTTTTGTCAGAAACCAGCGATAGGTCCTCAGAAAAAAAATTCTCGTTACTTTTTCGATATTTCGGTGGTGATTATGCAATTTTTATTTTATTTTAAAATCACAAAATATAGCCGCAGGTAAAACACTGATAAGCCCTAAAAATTGCCAGGAGTGAGATACAGACGCGAGCAAACGTATTCCGATACACGCAAGACTGACCTACGGGAGGGAGCCAGGTTCTTATCAGTTAGTTGCGCCAGGATGGTTCAGTTCCCTTATATCTAACCAGCGACTTCAGCGCACAGTTATTTAAGCCTGAATGGAAAATAAAAACAATTTTGTCACATGAAACGTGGGTGCCTTTATAGAACTCTCCAGTATCAACTTAGGTATTTATCGATCGTTTTCTTATTGACGACATTTTCTCTCTCTTCATCTCTCGCACACACATTCCTATATCATTTTAATCTCTCTTTCTTCTGTTTAGAGGCATTTCCAATACTTAAAGTAGTAGTTTTATCTAGAACGAAATATTTCTTCCTTTCATAGTTTAGCGATTATTAAAATAATATTAAACTGTGTGGTACTTAAAGTGAAGTGTACCTTGTTCCGAAAATAAATACATTACTTCCTTTGTTACAGTTCCCCAAAAAATTATATGGCCATACTACTACAATTAATATAACCATCAAGTTACCAAATGACTTGACACCAAAATATTTAACTTCCAACGAAATAAATAAAATAATTATTTTGTTTGATAATGACAGTTCATATACAAAATCACGTTAGCGTCACGGGGAAGTTCTTTAAATTTCAGAAAAACTGATATGAAGCATTTCTTTTTTAGCCTCACATTGTTGTTGTTGTTGTTGTTGTTGTTGTTGTTGTAATTTCCGTCCTCCAGCGTTGTCATATCGGACGATGGATGGAATGGGAGAAATTATGCTCAAATGAGCTTTGGATCCAGAGAGCTTGGAGTTACCCGACATGCGTCTTTCAGGATAAGGGAAAACCCCGGAAAAAACCTTATCCATGTAACTCTCCCTGACCGAGTTTCGAACTCGGGACCTCTTGAACGAGAGACAGACATGCTATCACCCACGCTACCGTAGCCTAACGTAGAAACCATCGAACTCGACCGGGTCTGAACTCGCAACCTTGGGATCAGAATGCCAGTCATCCTCGTCAGCTTCTATCATCATCATCATCATCATCATCATCATCATCATCATCATCATCATCATCATCATCATCATCATCATCATCATCATCATCATCATCATCATCATCATCATCATCATCATCATCATCATCATCATCATCATCATCATCATCATCATCATCATCATCATCATCATCATCATCATCATCATCATCATCATCATCATCATCATCATCATCATCATCATCATCATCATCATCGTCATCATCATCATCATCATCATCATCATCATCATCATCATCACCAGCACTATAATTTTATTATTATTATTATTATTATTATTATTATTATTATTATTATTATTATTATTATTATTATTATTATTATTATTATTATTATTATTATTATTATTATTATTATTATTATTATTATTATTATTATTATTATTATTATTATTATTATTATTATTATTATTATTATTATTATTATTATTATTATTATTATTATTATTATTATTATTATTATTATTATTATTATTATTATTATTATTATTATTATTACTATTATTATTATTATCATTATTATTACTATTATTATTTATAATGATATTATTATGACTCCAGTTGAAATATAGCGGAGTTTTTCATAGTATAGAAGTGTACTTCAAGATAACCAGTGATCCCTAAAAGCTAATAATCCACGAATGGCAATGTTTCTTTATTGCAATGCTGATGAAGAGATATGCCTAAGCCTATAAATTTGTCCTGTTTTACAGGTTATTTCGAAATGGCACTGGACGAATGTAATCGTCTGGTAGTTTATAACTAGGGCGCGGATTTATAGGCACTAAAGTGTGTGAAATAGGCAGGCAAAAAGGCACTAAAATGGGAAAAATAGACACTTAAATAGGCACTAAACATTTGCTAAGTAAACACTCAGACATACACAATTTTAGTAAAGTGGCTCCTAAAATTGCACTTTAACAAAATGACAATCATCGCAACATATGCTGCAACAAATTCGCTAAACGGTTCCCTAAGCGAAACAGCTCTACATTTATCCCAAATTTCATAACTGGCTCCACAACAAGTTAAAATAACAGATAGTGTCGTATAATGAAAATACATATAAATCCACTTCACTGAGTAAGAACCATAAAGTGTAGAGAGGTGTGAAGTAATAACTACGCAAAATACAAAAGCATGGGTTTGGGGAGGCTTAAGGTTGAAAATTGAAATATCTGAAACTTTTGTTAGATTTGTTTCAAATGTATACCATTTAATTTTTGTGATCGATCAAGAATGGAATAATACCAAGTTTGAGCTTTCTAGTTACAATACTTTCTGAGGAATTAACAGTTTATATCTAAATTACAGGCGATTTTCAAAATGTCTCACATATTGTAATTTTAAAAGTGAATGCTGGGTTATAGGTTTCTGCACCTATTTTAAACTATTAATGACCTGTATCTATGTGAAATTTTAGTCTTCGTCATATCAACGAAGGGAAAAAATATTTACGCCTATTCAACAATTTTTATTTTCCTAAGCGTATTCAGTAAGAAGTAAACATTATAGTTCTTTCTTAATACAAATAACAAAATCACAACAAATGTAAATGGGTATACTTAATATGCAGTTGCCCTTACAAGCATGTTTAGAATTTCATACAAATTAATAGAAAACTGCATCCTGTGGAACATTTTGAACTTAGGAACATGTAGAAAATATGGAATCTTAAGAAATCTGAGGTTAAAATTACGTAATAGCAGCTACGATACCGCTGTAGGATTATTTAAATAGTCATGTGACACTTCCTGTAGTGCTGCTAGAAAAAAAAGCTTTATAATATTGAAGTATGTCTATATTAATTTTAAAGCAAAAAACCTAAATTTGGTATTAATGTAAGTTTCTGGCCAATTTTCACAATTGTTTCTCCTTAATAAACCCCTTTTTGTATAGCCAATGTGCAGCAGTAAGAAATGTCTCTTCCCCGAAAACTTCACGTTGAAACCAACAAATGCAAAAGTTGTTGTCACTAATTACAAGCAGAAGAAATTGGCTAAAAAGGCAGTTTTAGGTACTAATAAGCAGAATAGGCACAATCGTATGAAATGGGCATTTATAGGTACTATAAAACTAAGAAATTAGGGTAATAATTCTGGGAAAAGTGCTTATAAATTAAAAGCCTGCGTTTCAGAAGAAAGGAATCAAATAGGCAAATAGGGCAAAATTCGCCCTCTATTTGTAGCTTAACTAGTCCGAATTTTGGCGTCGCAGCTTCAAAATGTTCTTAGGTATAATTTTATACAGCATTAAATATTACATGATTTTGTGATTAGGCAGCGCAGGAACCAATAGCGTGTGAAGCTCCAAATTTGTTATTGGGACGCACCGGTCACGAAAACAAAAGCATATCACGTTGCTCTTTATCACTAACCCTAACCTTGCTTTCAGGTAATGAGGTAAAAGGGCAGTTACTTGTGAAAAAGTCGTCTAATCACTCTGACAGTTCCAAAGTTGCTCATTTTGCTATGATATTAGTTGTACAGTACTTTCAGCCAGTTACTGTAAAATAAACAAATTCCTTTTAAGTTTCAAATGCTTTATTTAGTTTTATTAAACACAGTGAAATAAAATGCTAATCTCATTGCATAAGGAATTTAGTTTTGGCTAACTTTATCTACAGTTGATTGATATTATTCTCTGTTCCCTTTATCACTTGATGCTTCCATCCTCATTCTCACTAACATTAACTTCCCTCTAAAAGGTTTAAGTTGCTTACGTCCACAAGCATATTTGCTGTCATCCACTGTTATAAGGAATATTGGAACGCGTTAAACACCCATAAACAAATAACTAAAGAATAGCTTCTTTATTACGGTTTAATAAGCCAAAGGAATTCTTAATAGTAACCAGCTACTGTGGAGAATGTCTGTATGTTTACAAACAGCTACAGCAGGCGGCACGCTGTGTCACCTACCCGCGAACTTCAATAGGGTGAGGCACACGGCGTTGTTCCTGTCACTGCCTAATCCACGATTATTCTTGAGCACTTTTTAATGCGTCTATATGTGTCACATAGAAGCTGAGAAACTACTTCTATATTGCCGCGAACACATTGTTTACGATAGCGCGGCAAAGAGAGATAAAGGACAGATAGTGCCGTGTGGAGATAAGCAGCTTGCCTAAACAGGTAAACAGAGCGCGGAGATAAAAGGGATGCCAAAACAGATAAGGTGAGGTAAATGCAACATTCTACTGACATCTTGATAGGTAGAGAACAGTCAATTTCTTGTTTGTTCCAAAATGTGACAAAAATGTCTAGTTATATGAGTAGTGATATATATAAGGGACGACACGCCAGCATAGTCGTTGTTAAGACAGTCGTAAACAGTCATGGCAGTCGTAATGTGAGAGTGTAATCAGAACTGAATTGTGTGAACGCTTTTGTTTGCGGACGGCGACCTTGAAAGATTGTAATTGTGTATGTAACGTAATACGGCTACTGTAAGTGTACTTCTACGGAAATAAGGAACATGTTGAAATTCTGCAAATTGGACTTTTAATTCTACGAAAACACAAAGTCGCAATATACTCGTTTAGTCTCCTTTTGTAACATCCTGTATAAGTACATATGGGATATATTACATAACATTTCTAATTATAATAGTTAATAAAAATGTTAGACATTCTTTTTGAATTTTGAATGTTAAAATTATAAGAAGAATTTACGGTCATTTTTTTTAAATTTTGATCTCAGTTTCCCCAAAATGTAAAGCATTTTAATGGTAACTTCTCTTTGATTTTTGGGCCATAAACTTCCGAACTGTACTTTTTATTTATATCTACTTTATTCTCAATGGAACTAGAAAGATGTATGTAATAAAATAGTTTTTGCGAATGTATTTGTCGATTCAAGTGAAGTAGCCAGGGAATAAGTATTTCTAAGACTAGTTTGTACCGAGTGAGTGGAGAAACTCATGTAAGTGGAACACGTCAGAACATTGTCTTTAATTAGAAAGCCTCCAAACATGTATTTCCAGTGATATAAACGTGTCCAAGGTTTCGGTCGAGTGGGTAGAAAGTAAATATTTCCATCAAAATGCATGTAAAATTAAAAACGTGACAAATAAAGCTTTTAATTACTAAAACAATAGGTGACGTTTATTGGTATTCAACGTGTGATGGTATATCGGGGTTATTGTCTCTCAGGTGATGTACACTTGTTTTTAGTTTTAATTATGAAATTTCTAATCAGTGTAGGGACGATAGCAAACAATCCTGATTAAAGAGATAGGTGGGAAATGAACCGAGGATCGACACGCTGTAGGTTTTGTAAGGGCGCTTAACTGACGAGAATCTGAATTACGTGGCTTTATCCCACCTCGATGACGAGGTTTATCTAATACAGCGCAGCTAGTTCCAGGAAAAAGCTAACAACCAGGACTAGCTTATTAAATCTACTGAAGCACATCATCAATGACGTTCATTTCGCAACCAATAGTTTCCTAGAAATCCCCTTTGTGTTTGTGGCTTTCATATATATATAATTGGTGCAAGAGATCCAGACAATATCCGTTACAAAGGGAGCTTTTTTACTATATCACAAGTGACTGAACAATTGCATTCAGTAGAGTGCTGGTACAGTCAATGTCAAATATTCTGCACTGCACTACATCTTCATTCAATTGTCGAGCGTATTTGCAATTATTTCCATATTCTATCTATAGAGGAAGGCCAAGTGATTTCAGGCAGCCTAGGTTTTACTTAAATGAATGATTTCTGACTTTGAACAAGAATAACCAGGTATCAATCTTAGAAACTTAGTTCCATAATAGACCAATTACTAAATTATACTTTTGAAATAAACTTATAATTAAAGATATTTAATGCTGAAGTCATCTCTGCGTTTTCGAAACTTTTAAAATTGGAGTGTGGTATCGGACAGTAATTATTTTTATTACGTTATAAAATTTTGGATTGCAGTTTATGTACACATTTCTTTGCAGTGAGCACACATTAAAATATGGCATCCCTTCATAACTGGAATAACCTTCGTGATCCCAAACTTGAAATATACAACCCTAATCCAGTGTTCATTGAACTGTTCTCCAAAAAAGATACATTTGGTTTTGTTTTCTTTTTTTCACATTCTCCTTTCTGAGAGGCGTGTTAGTAGAATAAGATCTCCAATTTTATTTAATATAGAAATCATGTTTATTGTCATTGAATGTTACATTGGTGGAAAGGAAAATTACACCTATGTTTCAACGTAATCGTCATTGAGATCGATGAACTTTTGCATGTGCTGTGGCAGTTTTTGTATAACCTTGTCATAGCACTCTCCCACCAAGTTACGCAGGTAGCGCTCAACCTCAACTCAGGAAACAGAAGATAATCACTAGGTGCTAAGTCTGGACTGTAGGGGGTATTTCCGAACTGGGCCAGGAGATCAGCCGTTGCATGTGCAGTATGGGGAAGAGCGTTGTCGTGATGAAAAATCACCCCCTTCGTCAGCATTCCCCTCCTTCGATTTTCAATGGCACGTCGCAATTTGTTTAAAATCTCGCAGTAGCTAGCGGCGTTTATTGTTGTGCCGGTAGGCATAAACTCGCACAACAATACACCTTTTTGGTCACAGAACACATGGCCATCACTTTGCCAGCAGAAAATGTCTGTTTGAGCTTTTGCGGCTTCGGCGAATTCGAATTCCTCCACTGACGAGAACGTTCTTTAGTTTTTGGTGTTGTGTCCTGCACCCAGGTTTCATTGCCAGTGACAACTGAATTCCAATAATTCCTCGCCCTGTTCTGCATAGTGCTACAGGAATCATTGGGCCGCTTCAACACGTTGCCGTTTATGGTCTTCCGTGAGTACTTTGGGGACCCACCTCGCACACACCTTGCGATAGTGCAAATGTTCGGTCAAAATGTTGTCAATCGTAGTCTTACTGACTTCAGGGATAAGTTTGCCCAGCTCGCGAACTGTCACACGCCGATCTTTAAGCATTTCTTGCTCCACTTTTGCAATTGTTTCGGCTGAAACCGAAGGCCGACCAGAACGCTGTTCGTCATGGACGTCTGTACGTCCATCTTTGAACTCTCTGACCCACCTTCGCACGTTTTTGACCTGCATACACTGTGGCCCATAGACTTCGCATAAGTGATGACGAATTTCAGTAGGGGTAGTGTACTTGTCACTCAAAAAACGGATCACTGCACGCAACTCGCACTTGGCTGCGCAGGTGGCCATTTTAAGGGGTGAAACCATGTTGCCGGATAAAGCGTAATAGCGTTCCTCAGGGCTCCAGTGTCTTGGAAAGCTTATTTTACGGACACGCCTCGTAGACAAATTTCAGTCTACACTTTACAATTTTCGACTTCTTTGTAGTTTTACTGGTCTTCAGTTTTGATTGTTTGTTCTGTTCTCTTTCTTCCAAAGGTGTTCGCTTATCCAGAATTTTTACTTTATATGGAGCTTAAGTCAATATTCACTTCGTTCCCTTCGCCTCCTTCGAATGTTGAATTGTCAACTGCTGTAGCCATTTTTTGAATAATAATTTGCTCTTTACTGTATTTAAAAATAAAAATATTGGATTTTTCTTCAATTTTCTCTCTTTTTGGCCCATTTCTTTACGGAACGAAAGACAGACACATTAGTAGAGAGATAGGCCTAACACTTCCCCAGTACCCAATAAGAAAGGTCATAAATTCATATATATTTTTATTATTTAAATTTGTTTATTTTTTGGAAACGTTGAGTCAGAATGAAAAATTCAATGCCATAACCGGGATTTGAACCACGTATCTTCTGGTTTCCGTCCAGCCGCTCTACCATTGAGCTACTATGGCGAACGTGCCGATATGACATTAAATTCTCCAACTGACTCGTGTTTTTCCCGGTAAACCACTTAGGAGTTCTGATAAACACATGAGACAACTACCTAAATGCCGACTTATTATATTGTAAGTACCTTAAGGCCCGGGCTTTATAGTTAACCACGATTATGTCAATTGTTGGAAATTAATTGTTCTTTCACACTGGCCGTGTGTAGGCTAAATTGTGGAAACGTAGATTCAGAATGAAAAATTCAATGCCATAGCGGTGTAGAGCGGCTGGACGGAAACCAGAAAATCCGTGGTTCAAATCCCGGCTATGGCATTGAATTTTTCAGTCTGACTCTACGTTTCCACAATTTAGCCTACACACGGCCAGTGTGAAAGAACAATTAATTTCCAACAATTGTTTATTATTGTTAATGCTTTTGTTTAAAAATTTCATACGCAAATCAGATTTTGGCTGTCCGCATCCAATCGCCAGTTTACTGTCCGAAACCTTCCGGAAAGCGCTTAATATGACATTAGTGTTCTAAATTTTGTGTGTTTGATTTAAAGTTAATTTAATTCCAAAATTTATACTATACGAGATAATGTATCTTGTCAAAAATTTCAAGATGGCAAACCAGATACACGCTAAACCTCAGCTTCTCTCTACTGCGTTGAATAAACTGAGTAAGAAGGTTTTAGTTGATATACTAGTAACAAGGAATGTTCCTCCGACAAAAATAAAGCGGTGAAGGCTTTCTTTCACGATTTACTTAATAATCAGCCTTTACCTAAGGGTGAAAACTAGAGCCCGGAAGTTGATGACCTAAAATTCTCTAAAAATGAGCTACAAAATGCCCTTAAAATATAAAAAATGTAAATAAAATGTAAACGAGTGACCTAACAAAAATTAAAAATTTCTTTCATAATGATAAATTAACTGTCACAGACAAATAATTAGTATATGGTGCGAATAAATACAATTTAAAATTAACTTTCTTAGTAAATGATGCAATTTTTCTACTAAATAATAAAATAAATACATTCAATATTCTTCAGGTTTTTTTCAATTGTATAAAATATAAAAAAATAAGTTACTAAACCCATTGTCCATAACATATCTTACTTAGCGTTGGTATCAAAAGTGAATGAACGGCGGTTGTCGGCTGAAACTGTTTTATATTTTGAGAAACTTCTCTCCACTTCCACAGATGCTATAGATGCATATTTGAAAATCACTGTCACTGCTTGGTAAATCCTGTTCAAAATCATCAGTTCTGAAGTTTTCTCCTGATAGATATTGGCAATCTGACAAACTGTTTGGTATCCTTTATTTTTGTCCAACACATATTTTAGTTTCTGTTTAATTTTGTCCCCAATCTCACCTTACACATTTTGTGTCCTCTCTTCCGCAATTCTCACTAACTCAATCGACTTATCCAATGTCATGCCACTTTCTTCAAGGCGGGTTATGGTGTCCGTCAAAATGTAATATTTTATTTAATGAAAGCTAATTAACCTTGGATTTGAGAATCAGAAAACAGATCCTGTGCGCTCTCAATTGCCTTAGAATCTACCCTATCTAAGCTACTTACCACTTCTCTCACTATTTGAAAATTGTCACAGTGCAGTTAACCATGTACCCCAACATGTTAAAATTGGTGCCGTGGGTAAGGCTATTTAGAGGCTTTATCTTTTAAATACATAGGTAGCGTTGGCGCTTTCGAATTTTTTTTTAGTGTGGAAATTAGTGTATCTAATTCTGAAAATATTGATCTAACCTGTTCCGCAATTCGATGAAAATCATGGGCCAAACTCGTAACATGCACCATCTTACTGTAAACGAATTGAATCGATTTTGCCGCCTTTACCATGTAAGGCGTCGCGTATGTTAGGAAGAGGAGCACGTTGTCATGCTGTATTCCACTAGGACACAATAAACGCATGGATTTACCGAAAATTTTGCATATCTGACAGTGGTTAACAGCTTCCATAACCTCTGAGGTTAGAAGAAACATTTGTCCGGCACTAGTAGCTTTTCGCGTACCATTGGCCAAAAAACGCCTCTCTGAATCGGTTGTCTCATCAACTGATGCATAATTTTCCCCCATTCATACATTCACGTATTCGGTTTAACGTGTCTTCATAACATTTTTGTAGGTAACTTTTACGCAAAGTTGATTCATTTGGAATTGTATGACCAGTGTGACGTTCAAGAGAATCTTGTAATTTGGAATTATTTAATTTTCCTACCGGAATATTTGCACTAACAAACACTTCACATAATTCTTTATAACAGGAAGATGACTTCTTATATGACGTCGAAGCCGTTTCTTTTAACAGTAACACACACGCTTGCCCTTGTTTTCACATTTTGAAGAGCTCGCACGTGTTTTTTTTTTTTCTTGAGTTTAGTTCCTCCAACGTTAAGTCATATCGGACGCTGAATGGAATGGAAGAGATGATGCTCAAATGAGTCTGGGGTCGATTGAGCTTAGAGTTACCCGACATTCGTCTTTCAGGAGAAGGGAAAACCCCGGAAAAGACCTTATCCTGGTAACTCAGCCTGACCGAGATTCGAACTCGGGACCTCTTGAACGTGAGGCAGACATGCTACCATCTACGCTACTGAGGCTGGCTTTACTTGAATTGATGCATCATAAATTCACGAGCGCTGTTAGGACGCTGAACAGTGTTAATTACATATTTACCACACTTACAAAGTTAGTATTTCATATAAAATATATAAATGAACCTTTAATCACATGTTATTTTAAAATTCCCAAAATAGCCCATGGGTCAGGGTCAGATCCGTCTCGGGAATCGAATCCGGGCCTCAAGAATGCGGGCTAAAGATAAAAATGCCCTATAAATTCGTGAAACTTAAAGAAAATGACCGGAAAATGCATTTAAATGTTTAAAAATGACTTTATTATAAACATGTGAAAAAATGCACATTGACAAACTATAAAAACTATATATATATAATTATTTATTCCAGAATGCACTTAATTTCCAATAAGCATCGTCTATGAGTACTCAGAAAAAGATGAGTTTTCATCAAAATCCGGGCCCTAATCATAACATTACTACAGTAGCGTCTCCGTCGACAACGATCAACATCTGCATGTTCCGATGCTTTCTACTGATGACGTGAAGCTTATTTACAAGTTAAACGAGCAAATGGAAAAATGCCTACACGATCAAAAATTGATAATTCAACTTTTAAGACACAAAACATTTGCACAGAAGTCGACGTCATCTGACCTTGAAGTATCTAGTTACCCCAGTGTAAGGCACACACGTCAGCTCAACAGCCAAGCCACTTCCAGTAAAGGCACATCAGCTGTTCGCAAGGCACGTAGTGTTTCTTAGAGTGATGCGAGTGTGAGTGCTAATACGAAAGTGTTTAGTGAAAGTGTAATTGAAAAGTCTACTAAAACCAAAGACGATTCACATAAGCTTATTGCCAAGTATTTAATACTATAAAACAAATCTTTTACGCTCCTAACCGATGTTAAAAAAGCATGGTTTCATCTCGGAAGACTAAAAGGTGACACCACCAACGAACAGGTATGAGTCTTTCTAAATGATATACATATAACTGTATAAAACTTGAATATTAATATTTAAAGAGTAGTTAGGTGTTGACTTTATTTACAGAGATGGGTTAATGGAGGCCTGTGTGTCTATACGCCGTTGTTCATTCAAACGTCAAAATGGTCAGCTCCCTTCACAAAAACAAATTATGTAAAATTTTCAAATTCAAGAAATAATGACAACACTGACAATTTTAATATTTTGCATTTTAATGTTCAAAGTCTTAGAAATATATTTTAATTATCGAAAACGAAATTAAAAATCTTAAGTTGGACGTAATCTGTATAAACGGACACTGGCTAACTGTTCAAGAAATACAGCATTATATTCCTTCTAAGTATGTCTTGGGTAGTGCATGCTATCGCACACAGTTTCAGAATGGTGGTGGTTGTATACTTTTAAAACATAACGTCAAATTTCGCCCACATTGTTTCCAAATTCTGTTTGGAAAAACGTCATTAACCTTGTGCTGCTATCTTAGATGATACAAACGTAGTCATTATTTCTTTATATAGATCTCCTAGTGTGTAACAGTAGTTTCGATTTGTATTTAGAAAAGGTTTGAAAAATTTATAAACTCAGAAAAAAAAATGTGTAAAGATATATGTAATTTTGTGATTGACCGTAGTAGTAATTGCATTACGTAATGTGGCGACGCAGTAGTAAATCCGCCATAGCGATAGTAACAGAAAGTCAATAATCTTTTTTCAGGAGGATGGAAATATCTCGCGGTGAATATAAAAGCTTTGAATAGTAAAAAAATCAATAATCTTATTTCATGATGATGGAAAAATGTCGCGGTGAATATAAAAGTTTTTAATAGTAAAAAATAATCAATCTTGTTGCCCGCCTTGGTAGCGTGGTGGTAGCATGTCTGCCTCACGTTCAAGAAGTCCCGAGTTCGAATCTCGGTCAGGGTGAGTTACCTGGACAAGGTTTTTACGGGGTTTTCTCTTATCCTATAAGACGAATGTCGGATAACTCTAAGCTCCATGGACCCAAGACTCATTTAAGCATCATTTCACCCATTTCATTCATTGTCGGATATGACTTAACGTTGGAGGACGTAAATTAAAAAAAAAAACTTGTTTCATGATGATGGAAAAATATCGCGGTGAATATAAAAAGTTTTGAACTGTAAAAAAATCACTCTTATTTCATGATGATGGAAAAATGACGCGGTGAATATAAGTTTTGAATAGTAGCAAAAATCAGTCAGAGATTTTCTGTAATGTTGATTGTCGAAAAACGATGTGGGAAAGATAAAAAGTTCTAACAGTGATGTTTGGACGTACAGGAGTGAGCAATTTTATGTAATTAACGTAAACTATTTATTAACTAAATAAGGATTTATCAATATGCTGGAGGTAATTTGCAATGATTTTGCCGCGCTGTGGCTCAGTGGTTTGACCGCTTGGCTCTCACCAAGGCGGCTTGATATCGATCCCAGGCGACCGCAAAGTGAGAATCCTGGTGGACAACACGGCGCTGGGGCGGGCTTTCTCCGGGATCTCCGGTTTTCCCCGCCATGTCATTTCACCGGTGGTCCATATTCATCTTATGTATCATCAGTGTCATCGCCTGCGGTGCCTTATGGAGTAAAATCAGGCGCTAAACACTACACATTTCATTTCTGCAATGATTGAATAGGAAAGAAAGTTCGAGTAAAATTAAATCCAGATTTTACACAATCAAATTATATATTGTGACTTTGTGGGTTCGTACAATTAAAAATCCGAAATTTTAAATGTTCTTTATTTCAGTAGAAATAAACTGTTCAAATCTCACGTAACAACATTACAGTCTGCCAGGGTCGATGACAATAACTAACGTTCTGATTACATCAGCTCTCGTTACAACACTTCACAGTTGTTTACTACTACTCACGACTCAGTCTCGTTTTACAACTGTCCCGCTGGCGTGTCACAATCTCTTATACATCTTATTCATAAATTTGAGAGGTTTCCGGAACAAATAGGAAAAAAATCTTTCTCTGTCAATCAAGATATTCCTAGAACCTCCCAAACATGAAATCCTATATTTGCCGGCTCCTTGTGTACACTAGCCGCGCTATCGTTGATAACGGCTTCGCGCGAGACTTTTATGTGCGTTGCCGCGTCAGTATTTATCGCAATTGCATTAGCTTATCTGATATTTCTGAGTAATTATTATTAACTCTTTATATACATTGCACATATTTGTGCCGAGGAAAGAACCCGATTTTCTATTCGTAGCAGATGGGATGCACGTTGATTGTTTCGAAGACCCAAGTCGGGAAGCCAGATGTAACAGGGTTACTTCGTTGTAGTTTGAATTGTTTCTTGATGATTGTGTTTGATTAAATAAGAGTCAAGAGAACTCTCATTTTCAGGTGTGGTTTCCAGAGAAATAAATAAAATTTTGGATAAGTCCAATTTGGTAATATATAATTTAATTGTATGATCTGGATTGCATTTTACTAGAAACCAGACCTGAAAACGAGAGATCTCATGACTCTTATGTAATCAAACACAATTATCAAGAAACAATTCAGCGTAGCGTAGATGGTAGCATGCCTGCCTCACGTTCAAGAGGTCCCGAGTTCGTATCTCAGTCAGGTTGAGTTACCTGGATACGGTTTTATGCGTGGTTTTCCCTTATCCTTAAAGACGAATGCTCTAAGCTCCATTGACTCTGGACTCTTTGAGAATCATTTCATCAAATTCATTCACCGTCCGATATGACTTAACGTTGGAGCACGTAAAATTAAAAAAAAAAAAAAAAAAAAAAAACTACAACGAGGTAACCCTGTTACATCTGGCTTCCTGACTTGGCTCTTCGAAACAGTCAACGTGCATCCTATCTGCAAGGAAGAGAAAATCTGGTTAAAAGTGATGTTTTGAACCTCTTCTCTATTTTTGAAAATCTTTTGAATTACCTATCAAAATGTAGTACAAATGTTTTAATTGCCACTGAGCTGAATTTAGATTTTAATTTGGATTCTAATAATGCTATGTATTGCCAGAATATATTAAAATCTTTTAATCTTGATTTCACGTCCGTGGTTGCTACTCGGTAGGACACTTGTCTCGATTATATTTGAACTGACCTTGACCAGAGTCTTAATAGTATCTGTGTAATCAATCTTTATATAACTGATCATTTTTCCCTGTTTTTTAATTTAAACTTTAATATTTTAAAACATGAGCAGCCAACTTATACTCTTTCTAGGATCTATTCTGCAAATGAGTATCACACTTTCATTTTGGCTATATCGTCCATTAATTGGATTGTGTGTAGTGTTTAACGCCCGCTTTTACTACATATGGCACCGCAGGCGGTGACACTGATGATACATGAAATGAAGATGGAGCACCGGTGGAATGAGATGGCGGGGGAAACCGGAGGTCCCGGAGAAAACCCGCCCCAGCGCCATGTTGTCCACCACAAATCTCACTTTGCGGTCGCCTGGGATCGAACCCGGGCCGTCTTGGTGAGAGCCAAGCGGTCTAACCACTGAACCATGGCGCGGCCGTCCATTAATTGGAACCTTGTACTTGATTTGTCAAAGAACTTAGATTTAGTATTTTTGGATTTCTTAAATGTTTTCACTAATATATTTAATTCATATTTCCCTTTGAGGTTAGCAATGATTAAGTTCGCAACCAAGGGAATTAATTGGTATAAAGATGACTTCAAATCTTTAAAGTGTAAAGCTATATTATATTATGATATGTAGAAGCATACACAGAATCAAGATTTTTATGCACGATTTCACAAACAGATTTTAAAGTCGACGTTAACAAGTGTAATGTAACAACTGTGACAGTTCTAAAAAACTGTTAAATTTCTTGCATTTCACCAACCTGTTTTCTGCAAATGTTAACACGTATAAACGCCAAGAAACTTGTAAATATTACAGCTATAGAAGGCTATGGATGAGTCGTACTATTCCTGAACGCAGGCACTGCGATGCGCTTTTGTTTTAATTTTTGTCTGCACACAGCTAAAACAATGGCGGATAGACCAAACCTAAAACAAAAACCGTGAAACAAATTTCTCATCGATGTAGAAGGAACTGTTAATTGAATTGGTGATGAAGTATAAGGATATCATAGAAAATGAGACGGTGAATGTAGAAGATGTCACGTGGGAAAAAACTGGAAACGAATTTAATTCAAATGCATGCGTCATTACTAGAAACACGAAATATATTCAGTGTTACATACATTTAAATCGAGTTCCGAAGAAGTACAGCTAACGACTGACTTGAACGTTTCAAGATAGGAGGTGGACAGTGTATTATCCACATAATGCAGTGAATTATAAATTCGTAAATTTATTAATACTTGAAGCAACGGCGAGATCGCCATATTTATTTCAATGTATGTTTTAACTGAGTAGTACGTTATTTCGAAACATGTGTAATAACACAGAGCATTGGAACGTCTGTTCATCAACGGAAAAATTTGTAGATTTGAGAAGTAACAAGGGTTTTGAAACATTCTGTCAAGAGAGACAGAGACAGAGAGCGTGAGCGTGAGCGAGAGCGTGAGCGAGCGCGAGAGCGAGAGCGAGAGCGAGAGCGAGAGCGAGAGCGAGAGCGAGAGAGGGGGGAGGGGAAAGCGGTCTCGACACAACTGATATGGGAGCAAAACTTGATACTTGCATTTCCGCAATATTTAGGCGTAGAGTTGATGCATAACCTATAGCCCGAAATCTCCTTAGAAAACAAAGTCGCGATATTCGATAACAGAATAATTTCTACGCCCGCCTTGGTAGCGTAGATGGTAGCATGTCTGCCTCACGTTCAGGAGGTCCCGAGTTCGAATCTCGGGCAGGGTGAGTTACCTGGATAAGGTTTTTTCGGGTTTTTTCCCTTATCCTTCCAGACAAATGTCGAGTAACTCTAAGCTCCATGGACCCTGGCATCATTTGAGCATCATTTCATCCAGTTCATTCACCGTCCTATATGACAACGTTGGAGGACGTAAAATACACACACACACACACACACACACACACACACACACACACACACACACACACACACACAATCTAAAGTATTATGGTCCGCTCCAGATCTTACTATCTGGTACTTTTATTCGGGAGAAAGTTTAAAAGAATAAGTTTATAGTACAAATCATCACACCACAGTATCACAAAATGATGCAACAATATATCCTTGTGAGCGGAAGCCTTTTCCTAAATTATCAGAAAAGTTTTAATACAAATGGCCACAACTTTATAACATGCTTAGTGCATGTTACTGTCACTCGTGAGTAACGTGAGGGTTTTAGACGGGAAAACATCTCATTGCAGTACACAGCTAGCCGAGTGCACAAACACGCTATCTGCGGTCGGACTAGAAAACGACCGAGTACTTTCGCTACTCTCTGTGGCTAGGTGACAGAGTAAACTGACGTAACTTTCTGTACTCACCGTTTACAAGCTTCTGTTACAAAAACATATCCTTCCAACTACTTCTCGTAAATCCGGATATAATTGCAATTCAAATTTGCACACGAATTCCCATTTGAAACAAGCACTTGAACAACAAAGCGACTAAACGGAATTTATCTTTGAAATACCGCAAGACCCAAAAACATCTGAAACGGCTGCACGGTGTCTTGCCTGTCCGCGTCCTCGGCGCTCGTTTCCATCTGCCGTTATTATAGAAATGTGTGGAAGAAACCATGCAACATATTTGAAACTGATTTTAAAGGATTTAATTAACAGACTTATGAAAGGAAATGCTGAAATTGATCACCGCCGTGGTCCATATATTTGGCGCTTCTTTATTTATTTATTTATTTATTTATTTTTTTGTTTGTAATTTTACGTCCTCCAACGTTAAGACATATCGGATGATGAATGGAATGGGTGAAATGATGCTCAAATAAGCCCAGGGTCCATAGAGCTTAGTTACCCAATGTTCGTCTTTCAGGATAAGGGAAAACCCCGGAAGAAACCTTATGCAGGTAACTTACCCTAACCGAGATTCGAACTCGGGGCCTCTTGAACGTGAGGCAGACACTATCACAACTCTACCGAGGCGGGCGGCGCTTCTTTAGGAAACCATCCATCGCTCACTGGTTTCCGTTGAGAAATGCTGTGAATTTCCAAGCGGATATCTTGTTTAAGTTCTTCCAGGGTGAGCTGCGCCGTGGCTGAGTGGTTAGACAACTCGGCTCTCACCAAAGCAGCCCGGGTTCGATTCCAGGCAACTGCCAGATGGGGCGGGCTCTCTCCGGGATCTCCAGTTTCCCTCGCCAACTTATTCCACGGGTGCCACATATACATCTCATGTATTATGTCACCGCCTGCGTCCCGTAGGGTTGGAGATTGGTCCCCTTCAGCTGCTGTGGTGCGAGCGTTGCGGACTCCTAGCACTCGTGGTACCTCTGACGTTACTAGAGGAACCTCGGGCCGAACTGCCGAGCCCCTCCCTGGATGGGAGTTGTTCGGATTGGGTTGGACTCGAAGGGGCAGTGGTTCCCGTGGGAGATCGGGTGCGTCTCCGGACAGGGTTGAGGGAAGCCATTAATATTCCTGCATACTAGCCTGCATAGTTAGTAGAAGATACGCCAGAGCACCAGGTGGCCCTAAGGAGGTCTAATCGGTAGCCTTCCCCTTTGGGGTTGGCGCGCGTTAGTGGCGTATCCACTTCCATCCCGTCTTTAGTCCAGAGGACCAGATGGTTTACTTGTTAGGTATTGCCCTATCGAAAGCCCCACGATGCGCTGGGCGCTCTTCGGGTACAGCTCGGTAGCTCCCTGGTCATTAGAGGGGTGGCCACTCTTCACTTTGTGTGGATTGCCCTGGTAGATACCCTCGAGATTTTGTGTGTGTCACCGCCTGCGGTGCCGTATGAAGTGGAAGTGGGCGTTAAACACCACACATTTCATTTTCTTCCAGAGTGTGTACGTTTGTGTTGTGAAATTTGTACTTTAAGTACAGAGACAGAAATCGCATGGAGTTAGGTCGGTGAGCCGAGGTTCAAAAGCTTTCTGCTAATAATTCTGCCCTGAAAGACATCTTCAATTGTTTTTATTGAGTTTGGCTGTAGAGGTTACAGAGTATTGTTGAAAAAAGGCAAAATAGCGGCCTCTCTCTTTATCTGTCTATAGGATGGGGCAACAATGTATTTTGAGGTTTGTTTCTGCATCTCCTTTATCAAAATAGATAAGCAAAGCCTATAAAAGTAGTTTTAAAACTGATTTCATCCGCGCCATTCTATAATAGTTGCAGAGGGCAGCGAGCACTGAGGACAGGCAAAACACTGTGCAGCCGGTTCGGACGTTTTTGGGTCTTTCGGTAGTTAACCACGCAAAAAGTATTTCTTACATATACCTTTTTAAATGTATCTTCCCCAACGTTGTTATATGGGTCGATGAATAAAATGGGTGAAATTATTCTCAAATGAGCCCTTGGGTACATAGAGCTTATGGTTACGACATTCGTATTTCAATATAAGGGTAAATTCCCGGAGGAAACTTTATTCAGGTAATTTACGCTGGCCGAGATTCATACTTGGGACCTCTAGAGTGTGAGGCAGACAGGCTATCATCTGCGCATCTGAGAAGGGCATTATGTACCTTAAAGGGATTGGTATTTTTGTGTGGGTAGATTTGGTCTCTATTCTACTGTTTATTTATTTACAAATATTGCGCTCAGTTTGAAGGCCACTTCAGAAGTTGATGCCGTATTTATCAGCCGTATGATTGAATACGATTTTAACAATGAATAAAATGATAATTAAATTATAATGAGGAAGTAATGTGAAAGAATTTAAGATCATGAATATTACAGATGGATAAGTTTATGAAACGAAGCAAGAGCATTTAAATTCAATTACTAGAATGCGAATAAGTATTTTAACCCAGAGCTATGTAATAAAGTTGCTGGTCTATATGGATGAAAATGTTCCGTCGAAAGGCTGTGGTCACGGGATGGGTCGCTACCTGGGTCATTAGTAGACCGGTCCAAACTTGGCCCAAACCAGTATTTCGGGGAAATGTCCGCGTGGTTGTAGCTCGCTAACTAGAGTTTTTCAGAGAAACCCAGCTGGAGGCGAGGCTATATCTGTTTTGGTAAGGAATATTAGGTTTTAGCGTCGGTCTTCTAGTCTGAGACGTGATACCGTGTAGACGTGTTTTGCCTGCCGGGGACACAAACGTCGGATTGCGCCGAGAAGTACAATCAGTAATGAGAATCTTATTAAGGGAACAAGATCTCCCAGCAGTGAATTAAGCGGCGAAGTATACTTTCAAAACAGTGTTAGTAATTTATTCTATCGTGATAGATTTCAGCAATTCAGTATAGTTTTAACGTGATAGTGGAAATCTAGAGTAATTCGATCTGAACCCGGCGGCAACTCCTGGTGAACTGTGAGCACGAAACGAACTGAATAGTAAAGCTGATACGATGAACTGTGTTGTTTTTATTTCGTCAACCTATCTCACGCATACCCTGTAGATAGCGTGGTCTCAGCTCTAGTGACTAGCCAGGGAAAAGAATAGTCAACTCATAGAGCAATCTACTAGGCGACCAGATCACCGGGATCCAGGCTGCTAAGGTCACGTCCAGAGTGGCTGATACCCGAGACAGAGTATCAGCAGACGCAGCGGGGGAGGTAAAAGACCACAAAGTCATCCCCGCAAAATTAAAGAAATATATTCCATTCTTTCATTAAAATATTAAACTGTGGTGTTTTAATCAAAGCCGTTAGACGTAATGGAAAGATTAGGACAGTTTGGGATGCGGAACTTCCTGAAAAATTTTTGGGTAACTTCCTTGGATAAAAGTGAACTTAAATTACAATTTGATATACTTTTATTAGTACAATCATACATACTAAATACACCAGCTAAATATAATACAAACAGAGTGTACATTAAAATTTGCATTACAATATACGGAAATAAAGTAACATGTTTACTAGTATATCTTCTCATTGGAAATGTTCAGTTACTGGAAGTCATCAACTGTTTCTTCTGTTTCCCCTGACTTTGGCATTTTTTCTCAAACAGAAAGGAGCGTTGCATTCCCACATGCATATCTAGTTTTGCTGTTACTTTTATCTTTACTGCAGGGTTCATTTAGCTTCCTATACAATGATTCCGGTACATTCGGCAACTCATCTGCTGTTGGTTATTCAGGTTTATATTTCTTTAGGTGCTCTTTCAGATCACTCTGTAGCTTTGAAGCTACTGCTCTTCTTTGTGGCTGTTGTGACAGTAAAGCTAAGGGCAGCACTTTCAAATATTCCTGTATTGTGGAATATTTGTTTTGGTTTCCAAGAAGCATAACACTAGAATTAATACTTGCAATGTTCAACATGTGATAAAAGATTACCATTGGCACTTTCATGTTTTTCTGGCCACATTGTACGTAGTACACAATTTGATTCGTACAAATTGTCATCAAAGCTAAGAAGGCATCATCATCGCAATGTAGACGATGTACTTCTTCCAAATCTTTGGGATTCTGTAGATCATAGCTTTTACTGGTATTCATGACGAAGTACTAATAGCTCATTCCGCTGGTAATGCAACATTCCACAACTTGCCGACACAGAAGGGCATGCCATCAACATGTAACGGGAGTAGGCGCAAGGGGCCCGCTAGACCCATACGGCACCTAACTGCAGATTCATCATTCTTGCAGCTACAATAATAAAGAGAAAAATTTGTCGCCGCAGCAAACATTCGAGTAAGGCGTAATGTTAGATGTAGTCAAAATACGTAGGTGCGTCCGTTTGGAAACTATAGCATTTAGGTAAATATAGGGGCCTCCCAGGAGGGAGGGATAAGGTGATGGTGATGATGATGGTGTATATAAGGGCGCTTAACTACTAGGGTCATCAGCGCCCATTAAAAACTAAATCGTGGCAATATCCCGAGATAAATGAAACCATAAATCAAAGTAAAATGGCTTAGCAAATAAACATGCACAATTAGAAAAGAAGCAATGAGAAATTATAAATTAACTAGTAAAATGCCAAAGCATACAAAAATGAATATAAAATTTTAAAACATTTTAAATTTAGAGTCATTCAAAAGATGTTACGATAAAAGTCAGATATTGTAGCTATAAATAACAAAAAAGAAATCAGAAATATAATTGTAGATAAAATAAAACGATATGACAGTGAAAACGGTTAAGGGTATATAGAGGCTATTCCCCTTAACAAAAAGCTTTAATTTAACTGAGAAAAGAAAATTAAAAACCCCAAAAGGCATAAAAATGGTTGTCTTTGTTGACTTTTCTAGCTACCTGCAAATTTTCCCTAAATAGTTCAATGTGGTCAAAATCCATAATAAAGTCAAATATAAATGACAAAAAAATAAACAAATTGAAAAATAAAATAAACATGCGCAGTTAGAAAACAAAAGGAGCAATGATAAACTAAATAATTAGTAAAATGTCAAAGGCAAAATAGGCGATTCTAAAATTTCAAACCAATTTTAAAACTAACTACCCTGCGGTTGGCGAATCAATTTATTAATTTTCCTTGGCAATGGGCGGCCGCGCCGTGGCTCAGTGGTTAGACCGCTTGGCTCTCACCACGGCGGCCCGGGTTCGATCCCAGGCGACCGCAAAGTGAGATTTGTGGTGGACCACACGGCGCTGGGGCGGGTTTTCTCCGGGACCTCCGGTTTCCCCCGCCATCTCATTCCACCGGTGCTCCATCTTCATCTCGTGTATCATGAGTGTCACCGCCTGCGGTGCCGTATGTAGTAAAAGCGGGCGTTAAACACTACACATTTCACACACATTGGCAATGGGCCAGCACCCTTTTAAGCAGGTTCATCCTGCCCCTTTTTCATTGCCATTCTGGCAGCGAGGGCATCATCTTCTTGCTCCATCTCCGCTATGGATGAGGGCCGCTTTCCACTTACAGCCTACACGTGGGTGGGTGTGTTGACTGTCTGCCTCAACCACGAGGAGGAGCCCACACGAGGGAGACTGTTGGCTCGTGACCGCGGGTGCACCAAACCTGTACCTACCGAAGTAGGCCCCAGGAGGGAGGGATAAGGTGTTTTCGGGATTTTACCTATGGGCGATAGACTGAGGTATACATTTCTGTGTTGCCAATATTTTCCGATGCGCCTTCTCTCTTTGCCGTGTAGTAAGTAACTCCTAATAATCAACGTATACAGCTAGTTATGTAGAAAATGAAGCTATTTACAGTGAAGCAATAAATATTATACCAATATAACTATTTGTAACAAAGAAACTTAAGTAAATATGATGTTGATTTTTGTTGTTAGTCAAACAGTTGAGGTTGAAATTGATTTTACGAACACTTGCTCCTGATAAACAAATAAATGATGCTTTAAAATTACTAAATTTACAAGATAAAGCTATAAAATTCACATTAGAAACTGAAATTGATGGTTTTCTTCCTCTTTTTGAATTTGAAGGTAATAAGAAATAATACTAAATTGGGTTGTGTTATTTATAGGAGGTCCACTCATCGGTAATTACATAAAAATAAGTTTTAACCCTTTTCCACATAAAATTGCAGTTTTCAATAGTTTGATTTATAGATTAATAAATGTACCTCTGAATAAAGATGAATTTAATAAATAATATAAACATATTAATACGGCTGTAATTAAAGGTTGTAATAAAGACTTTATGCAAGTGAAGATCGAAAAATGTAAGTATAAAAAAAATGTCAATGATATTTCTATCCTTAAAAAATAAGACGATTATAATTTTTTTTTAAATTTACTTACTATCCGTGGCTTAATAAACAATTTCAAAACGCTTTAAAAGAGTTTGGTATAGCTTGGATTCCTCAAAACAAATCTATTATTCAAAATTTACTGCATTTCTCTAAAAATATACAATTCCTAATAATAAAAAATCTGATATTTATCAATTTAATTGTTTAGATTGTGATCAGGTTTACATTGGTAAGACGAAAATTAATTTGGAAATCAGAACGAAAGAACTTTTTCGTAACATAAAGTATAAACAAACTTATAAATCAGCCGTAGCAGATCATTTTTGGTCATTTAATCATAATATAAATCCTGAAGTTAAATTACTAAAACAATTAAATTTCCCGATAAATTTAATGTTTTGGGAAAATATATTTAGTTTAAAAAGTAAACATCGCGTAAAGAATTTTGAAATACCGGCAGTTGATTCTGATCATAAACGTGTTTAGTTTTCTGATTTTGGTAATACTGAAAAAAACATAATAACATAGTATTTTAGTTAATTGATGGAAATTAATCATTTCTCCGTACTAGCCGTATATAGGCTAAGGTTTTTTATGGATAGAGCCAACATGAAAAATTCAATGCTATGGCCGGGATCTGAACCACGGATCTCCTGGCTTCCGTCCAGTCGCTCTAACCCATTGAGCTACCATGAGCAAGTTTGGAGAAATTAATTTCCATCAATTAACTAAAATAATAAGAGTTAAATGATGAAGCCTGGGACTTAAGTACTTACGACAGTAAGTCGCCACGAACAGTGTGGTCCCTAGTGGTCTACCGGGGAAATATGAGTCAAAAGGAGAATTTAATGTCAGGATGGCACGTTGACCATGGTAGCTCAATGGGTTAGAGTGACTGGACGGAAGCCAGGAGATCCGTGGTTCAGATCCCGGCCATAGCATTGAATTTTTCATGTTGGCTCTATCCATCAATAATAACATAGTAACTTCCTTAACGACGAATTTGTTTTCTCTGACTGACGATGCGAACAAGGCTTGGTGAAATCGATCTCAACTTCAACTAATTCAGCTAATAAGAGAAATCAACATCATTTTTCTTAAGATAAGTGAACCTTTTTTTACAGTTAGTCATATTTGTATAGATACAAATAGATTTTGATCCGCGACGAAGCTGTAATTTAAGTTTCCACGTATTACGTTATATTACATTATCATGCAACACTTTCGGTTTTGAGGAACATATGCTTCTTACATGGAGGCAAACACGCTGATTTCCAAAATAGCAATTTTAGCATACCATGTACAATTTTTATGAAACTCTACACTTGTTATATAATTGGACACTATATATTACACTACATAATATATATATATTACATTATATACTATATATAGACTAAACCTCTAAGAGAGAGAGACAGAGAGAGAGGGGGAGAGGGGGAGAGGGGGAGAGAGGGGGAGAGGGGGAGGGAGAGAGAGAGGGAGGGAGAGAGAGGGAGAGAGGGAGGGAGAGGGAGAGGGAGGGAGAGGGAGAGGGGGAGAGGGAGAGGGGGAGAGGGAGGAGGAGGGGGAGAGGGAGGGGGAGAGGGAGGGGGAGAGAGAGAGGGGGGAGAGGTTTAGTCTCTGAGTCAACAGAAAATTCCATTACAGATGTGGATTTCTCAGCATAAACAGCGGCTTAAGGGAATTTAGAACCGAAATTGGATAAAAACGTGGGCCAAAATAATTTTTTTGTTTTTGAGGTAATAAAATACTTTGAACCTTATAGAATCCTAATAAAACTAAATTTATGAGTTTCAGGCATTGAAATGCCCTCACATGACAATTTAAATGCCCATGCGTACCTGCATGCCGGCCCGTGGATTCGCAGAATTCTGTCATTTGAGTTCGATTGAACGTACTAAATTAATACATTTGAAATTAGCGGGCGAAGTTTCTGGTGGAATTTTGTGTTTTGGTATGATGGTTATTTCTTACAATATGTGGCACCATGGAAACAAAACACTGGCTGCAGACATTGAAAGCAGATGGTAACGTGTGTATTTTGTTTTTGTGTGAGTTTCTAACTTGGTCGTGATTTTCTTGTGTTTCTCGATAAGCTGTATTACTGTTTGTATATAACTGGTGAGCTTTAGGGTGCCATTTAACATTTATAGTGGTAATTTATACATCAAAACGTGCACACAACTGTTATATAGGTTATAGGCGAAACATTCTTTGAAACAATTGACCTTCTTTTGACAGTGTACATATTTAGGATCATGAATAGGCTAAACGATAAATGGGAAGAAACAATTAAACATCACAAAACAATGGGAACATACTTGAGGCCTGATGTGCTAAGAAAACTAGTGCATGTGTACCAAAGGCTGGCATCAGATGAAATCCTAAGGAGATGTACACTGGGTAAGACAAAACATGCAAATAAAGGTGTACATAACATGATATGGCGTAAATGACCAAAAGAAATATTTGTGTCAAAGAAGAGACTTCAGGTTACTGTGACATCAACCATCAGTTCATTCAATTTCGGTGGTCCTTCCTCACTCAAACTGCAGTCAGACATAATGGATACTGTGAATTCACCAGAATCTCCAAAAATTAGTCAAGAAAAGGACCAATTACGCTTACTTTATTCAGCAAATTCTGTACAGGTAACTTCTAAAACATACAGAAGGAACCTAAAATTAAAGAAAACTGCTGCAGAAAAGAGAAGGAAGAGGCAGGAGGGTCCAACTTATCTGTCACCAAGGCGGCCCGGGTTCGATCCCAGGCGACAACAAAGTGAGATTTGTGGTGGACAACTCGGCGCTGGGGCGGATTTTCTCCGGGTCCTCCGGTTTCCCCCGCCATCTCATTCCACCGGTGCTCCATCTTCATCTCACGTATTATCACTGACACTGCCTGCGGTGCCGTATGTAGTAAACGCGGGCGTTAAACACTACACATTATTATTATCCAACTTACCTATCAGGGTTTTAGTCTACTTCAAGGAATGTAGCTGAGAAGGAAAATGTTTTGGGTTTTAGAATTTGAAACGGTAGAGGCAGAATGATAAATTCAATGCCATAGCCGGGATTTGAACCACGGATATTCTGGTTTCCGTCCAGCCGCTCTAACAATTTGAGCTACTATGGCCAACGTGCCAACATGACATTAAATTCTCCATCTGACTCGTGTTTCTCCCGGTAAACGGGGAATGAGATGGACGGAGATGGAGAATTTAATGTCATGTTGGCACGGTGGCCATAGTAGTAGCTCAAATGTTTAGAGCGGCTGGACGGAAACCAGAAAAATCCGTGGTTCAAATCCCGGCTATGGCATTGAATTTTTCATTCTGGCTCTACCCTTCATAGTGCGTCCTACACACGGCTAGTATGAAAGAACAATTAATTTCCTTTAAAATTTGATTTATTGAGTTAGTCTTTTCAACATTTTTGTCTTTCAAAATGTTCCACACGATGCAGTTTTGATTCAGTCCCTCGAAAATTTTCATCACATGTTGTTAGAAAGCAAACAAAGGTTTCAAACGTATGAATTTTTAATATTCATTGTATTTTTAAAGTTATTGATATATAAAGTCAACTGTTTAATCATATTTCGGCCTTTTTGTTTGCACGATACTTGATTTTTTCCCCATTGGAACTAAAGGCAGCATAAGAAGTTCATATGATCGATATTTTCTTCATAACCATCTGAATATTTTAAGAAACAGAAAAATTAAAATTTTGAAAATTTTCATCGCATGGAGCAGTTTGAATTTCACAAATTAATTACTCAAACTGTGAAAGATACAAACACAAAATTTTGAATTCTCTATCCACTATGCATCAGAGCTATGTGGTAAAACTTTCAGCAAGATTGGTTAAACATTGCCGGATTTGTGGCTTTCAGTGCTGCATCCCCTTAAAATCACGGCATTTCAGTAACAAGCTGAACGATTCAGTAAGAAATTTAGGTTTTATCAGAGAGAAGAGCGAATTACTTGAAAGAAAGGAATATGCTGGCTTCAGACTCCACATTTTCCTGGTAGAGGAATAGAGACGAAGAATTTACCAAGTGTTTTTGTTCCAAGACCAACTTGTTTGTCGTTGTGATGCGTCATGTTTAATTCAACAACTTCGAAGATCAACTTACGATAGTAACGACAGGCGTTTGTTTATTGACGCTTCGAAAAGAAATGTAAAAGCCATTTTATAGCACAACAGAAACAAATTTCTCTCAATAGAAGTTCCTCTGTGTTTCTAAAAGACTCATCAGTCCGCCTTGGTAGCGTAGATGGTAGAATGTCTGCCTCACGTTCAAGAGGTGCCGAGTTCAAATCTCGGTCAGGGTGAGTTACCTGGATAAGGGGGTTTCCGGGATTTTCCCTTATCCTGAAAGACGAATGTCGGGTAACTCTAAGCTCCATGGACCCCGGACTCATTTGAGCATCATTTCACGCAATTCATTCACCGTCCGATATGACAACGTTGGAGGACGTAAATCACATACACACAAAAAAGACTCATGTGGAAATCTAAAGTCATTTTAGAAAGAACTATTTAAAAAGAGCATCAATGTATATAGTGCGAAGATTTAAAAGTACCCAGTATTTTACTAGAGCAGCAGTAACCAGCAGATACGAAATACCTACTCATGCTTTTTATGCGAATGGGACAGTAGAAACAGGGTTAAATTCTGGGCAGTGAGAGAATCGCCAAAGAGAAAACGTTTAACGGCAGCAGAAAAGAGAAACGTCACTCGTGCCTTCCTATGGTCCCCCCAAAAGTTAAAGGCATATGGAGGAGGGCCCTACAGAAAACTCCAGCAAATTCCAAGCTTCCTACCAGCGCTGCCGAATGTTGTACAGTATTCCACAGGAAAGTCTCCGGCGCATGAGACGCAGGGGGAGTTGAAGGTTCCCTCACCCTCCCTGGATATATTTGACACTCCATGCCAGTTCAGTTGCAGACCATTGAAAACATTCTGACGGTTTATACTTTTGCAGGGGCGGCTTCTGAAGGGGGTAGCATCCTTGCGCTACAACCAAAATGCTGGGTCGCCCTTTAATGCAATGACACGTTCCATTTGGAGTTCATTTCAACCTTGTCTAGTGCAGGGGACCTGAGCGCGCTGTATTGTTTGCAGGTGCCAAGTAGTTCACTCCCAGATGCAAACCACTGGCATACAATGGGGAGGTACAGGGCAGGACGAATCTAGGATTTCCCGAGGCAAGTAGGGGGGGCGACGCGGGGCGTATGGCTGCATGTGGTTGGTTAACCTAGCTGCCAGAGAATAGTGGATGCCTAACCTGGTCGTTCTTTCATCATAGCAGCGGCATCTATTGGCCTATGTTAACTGTAACCTACGAGTACATAGCCACATGATTGGTGCCGTGTTTTGTTAGCTCTGCCGTGTTTTGAGTAAGGCATCAGAAATATTTATATAAATACAGGTAACTTGTGTTATAAGAAGAAACAAGGAATTCCATAAAGTGTCTTTTAGCACATCCTTTTTCAAACATGACCTTAGAAAAAAATTGAACTTAAGTGACTTGGAAGACCCACGCCGAAACTAAACGCCACACAGATAGTCAAAACAAAAATAAGATGTTTAACAGGAACTTTAACAACGATGTACACGATAAATATTCTAGAGTGTTTATGAATGTGAATGTTGTGTTATATGCTGTGAATTACCGTTAACTTGTGCGTAGAGCAGTCTGTAGGGACAGGCTAAAAGAAATTTTGTTACTTTAAAAAATTAAGTTGCATGGATAACTTTGTGAATCACCAATTTTCAGAGCCACCAGTCGCCCCTGAATGAATGTTCTCGGTTTTAGTGTACAGAATGAATGGGACTGAAACCGATACTGTAAAAGCACAAAATATTGAAATGATATAATTTGAAAACCAGCGCATGTTAAGAAGGTACAGCAAGTGGTGGCTTAGTTGGTGTTAAAAGCGTTAGAATGGGTTGAAAGCTTACAAGCAGGTAAGGAGGGTCAGAGGCCAGGTACTTTGGCTCACTTCCCGAGACTGGTTTGACTGCACATCTGGTCGACAGAAAAGTGAAAGGTGACGACGCGATGCTAAAATTTGTAGGGGGTTAAGGGGAAGTAGCGGCGTGAGCTAAGACCACGAGGGGAAAAGAGGGAGCACTTGCGTCAGAACACTCGCAGAAGGAGGCTGGAGCAGTGGCAGTTGGCCGTCAACCAGGACCGGCATTGTGTTAGATTGCGATAGTGAGTGAATCTACCCTGATGCCTTTGCAACGACGACCTATCGGCAAACCCATAATTCAATTTTGTTTCAATAAATCGCATTTCAAAGAAATTTCTGGTTTTTACTGTGCCAAATCCTACGCATACCCAGAGTGCAAGATACATGCGGAGAAGCATTTCGCTTAGTAACAGCGAAAGAGAACGTCGAGTCGTTGCATTCCACCTACTACAATGGGCCGCGCCGTGGCTCAGTGGTTAGACCACTTGGCTCTCACCAAGTCGGCCCGGGTTCGATCCCAGGCGACCGCAAAGTGACATTAGTGTTAGACAACATGGCGCTGGGACGGGTTTCGCCGGGATCTCCGGTTTCCCCCGCCATCTCATTCCACCGGTGCTCCATGTTCATCTCATGTATCATCAGTGTCATCGCCTACGGTGCCGTATGTAGTAAAAGTGGGCGTTAAACACCACATTTCATTTCACCTTCTACAAAGCAGCAACGATACGACAGATTAACGACGCGTTCTTATTTCCACTTACAGAGCTCATGATTTTTAACGGTTCTGTTCCTTGTGTAGCATGCGTTTTCTGTCTCACACATTCGCTGTCCTTATCCCACTGTGTAAGGGTGGCACTGGCTCGCACATTTCTTTCAGGGACTATCTTTGCGTTGCTGGACAGTACACGCATCTCACGCGCCTGAACTGAGAACTTTATCTCATTAATTACGCTCGGATATTAATAATTGAAACTGACTGATGTCGATCTCATAACAAGAAAGAATTTTAGTTTATGAGCATTTCTGTACAGAAGCCCTACCTCTACAATACTTGGAAGGCGCGCGGTACACATTTAAACTTTCATATGGTTATGGTTACCAAACACCCATCCATTCAACACAAAGCCCGCCTCGTTAGCGTGGTAGCACAGTGTCTGCCTCACGTTCAAGAGGTCCCGAGTTTGAATCTCGGTAAGTGTGAGTTACCTGGATAAGGTTTTTTCCAGGGGTTTCGCTTATCCTGAAACACGAATGTTGGGTAACTCTAAGCTCTATGGACCCTGGGCTCATTTGACCATCATTTCAACCATTCCATTCATCGTCCGATATGACCTAAAGTTGGAGGACGTAAAATTAAAAAAAAAAATTAACACAGATAAGTCTGAAAAAAAATTTCCTCCTGACAACACTTACCTCTAGCATAAATAAACAGTTCACATACGGCACGCAGTTTGAAACAGATCGAGTTAATGTTCGGTTCGTTTTCAGAGTAGGGTTTGCGATTTTCTTAAAGTGAACAACATGGTTAAGTTGTGAGTCGAATTTGTGCTGAAATATTGTTAACATTACGAGGGCTGGTCAATAAAAAATGATCATAATTTTTACGGTCATAATTTTTCGCACTAAAATTCAATCTTATCATATTCTGTTAGCTTAATGTGAAAAAACACGCCGTAGTAGTTTCATCGTTGGTACGCCTGGTTCCCGCCTGTGAGAACCAGACAAGTTCAGACATGTTCAGTATCGCCTAAAACTGCATTGGAGGTAACACGCGAGGAACATTATGCGGCTTTGAAACTCTGCTTTCGTCTCAACAAATCTTCTGTTGAGGCCTATACAATGTTACAGGATGCCCATGGAGAGTCTGTTCTTCCCTACATCACAGCTTGGAGGTGGTTTAAAATGTTTTAAAGGCGGAGACAATGAATTTCAAAGGAAAGTGGTCCCAGTGCTCCAGTTACTGCACTTACAGAAGAAAACATCAACACTGCTGCTGCCATTGTGAGAGAGGATCGACGTATTACCTTAAGATCACTTTCTGAAATACTGAACATTTCATTGGGTGCCATTCACACGTTGGTGAGAGAAACATTACACATGACACGTGTTTGTGCGTGATGGGTTCCAATACTATTGATTCCCGAACAAAAGGACATTCCCATGCAGGTCTGCATGCAGTTAAAATTGATGTTAGAGGAAGTTCCGGAGCTTATTTCAAACTAATCACTGCTGATGAAAATTGGCTACATCATTTTGATCATCATAGCAAACAGCAAAGCTCAGTGAGGAAATCTCCTTCATCAGCAACCCGCAAAAAAGCAAAAGTGATTGCATCTGCTGGTAAAGTTATGGTCATCTCATTCTATGATATTCATGGAATGGTTTATCAGCATGTTGTACCTGCTCATATCAGTTACTGGACAATACTACAGGGATATCATGAAAACATTGCAAGTACATATCAGGCGCAAAAGCCCACATTTCCGTTAAGCAGGCTGGAGACCACGCCACGATAATGCACGGACGCATATTGCCAATGCTGTTGCAAAACTCAAGTGCAAAGTGCATCATTCACCCTCCCTATAGTCCGGATTTAGCCCCATATGACTTTTTTCTATTCCCTAACTTGAAGAAACGCCTTCGTGGGAGGTATTATCCATCATCAGAAGCAGTGATGAAGGCTGCGGTGGCGATCTTGAACGATCTCTCAAAAAATGGTTTCCAGCATATCTTTGAAGATTGGCAGAAACGTTGGGACATGTGCATCACATTCAGGGGAGACTATTTTGAGAAGGACCATCAAAATTATGAGGATGAGTAAAGGTACATTGTCAAAAAAATGTGATCATTCTCTATTGAACAGCCCTCGTACATTCAATTGTTATTATCATAAACATGTATTTTCTTCAGTGTTTGCGAACCTAATGCGTGAACATGCCCCTCGACGCTGGGAGAAGTGAGTTTTCGATCAAGCCTGAAATAATTCATTCTCAGGGCAGATCAATTATATTTAATATGAACAAGTGTTAACGTATGCTCTGCAATTCAGAATATAGGGCAAGTGTAGATTTTTCAAAATCCCAGCAATTAACTGTAGAAGCTTGTGGTGTAGGTAGTGCACACATAGTGTCACGAATTTGTAGTGAGGCAGTTTCATCATTAGAAAAGGGGAGCGTGCCTATGTTTCTATCTCCGGCAAAGGCCCACGAAGTTGGAAAGCAAGTTCTTAGTGTATTATTGATGCAGCTTGTTTAAATGAATTTGGAGGTTTATTATATAACATTATCCCTTTGTAGTTAAAGCTTCCGTCATAAAGAATCGTTTGGTGCACTCAAATTGCCAGTTTATCCTGTTAAGTGTGTGGTGGTAATGTACATCAACATTTACTTGAAAATGATTTATATTTACATGAGCATTTGTGGATGTTGTGGATCTCAAAAGGGGACACATTATTATTCGTCTACCTCCGTGTAACTATGACCTGAATGCACTTGAGCTGGCGTGGGCAAAGCTAAGAAATGTTTTCAGAAGATGCAACGTTTCTTGTGATATCTTCGCTTATCTTACACGCTATTTTGCCAAACTGTGTTTCTCAAGGTTGAACACACTGCAGAAACAAAAGAGCGTTAGCTCTCGTTTCTTTCCCTGTGCCCGCACCATACCGTAAATCCAGCGCTCAAATTATTGTGCGTGTAATGTACAGAACCTCTGGCGGTAAAACGTGCTACGCTTGGCAAGGCCGCACCATGGCTCAGTGGTTAGACCGCTTGGCTCTCCGCTAGGCGGCCCGGGTCCGACCCCAGGCGACCGCAAAGTGAGGCATGTTATGGACAACACGGCGGTGGGGCGGGTATTCTCCGGGATCTCCGGTTTCCCCCGTCATCTCACTCCACGGATGCTCCATCTTCATCTAATGTATCATTGTCATCGCCTGCGGTGCCGTACGTAGTAAAAGCGGGCGTTAGACACTACACATTTCATTTTACGTTTGGCAACAGCGCTCCCCTTGAGCATTGGACAGCGTTCATATGACTTCATCTTTTGCGAGCGGTATAGGTCATCCAAAGGAACTGTTACTGCCTTCTTTGTATATAAAATTAGGTATTATTAACCAATTCGTGTAAGCTCAGGACAACAATGGTTCCTGTTACAAATATCTAAGTAGTAAACGTTCTGTGATGCCCAAAGCTAAGACAAAAGACGGCACATTTGATGAAATTCATAAGACAACTAATAAAGAATTGTGCATTTCTGGACATCATGGATGATAAAGAACTTCAGAGCATGGCGTGCTTTCAAAGAGGTAGTCAATAAGTTTCTTGGAAATATAAAACATCTGCAATACGAAGAAATTGTGATCAGTGTGCCACAAAAGCTGCGAGTTCTTGGGTGTAATACGGCTTTAAAGCTTCATATTTTGAATTCTGATCTGGATTATTTTCCTGGTAATTTGGGATACCTCAGGGAGGAACAAAGTGAAAGATTTCGTCAAGAAATGAAGGAAATGTAGAGAAGATATCAGGGTCGGTGGAACATTACGACGTTAATGGACTACTGTTTGAAAAGGAACAACATATATGTAAATAAACGCAGCCATCCTTCCAGCCAAGGAAAAAGTAACTTCAAGTCTTCTTAGTGTTACGGTTGCTAACACATAGTTGATTTTCAAATATCCAATGTATCACTAATCAATCACTGTAGCACCACCGTCAATATCACCATTCTCACCCAATAATGATCAGAAAAATCCGTATACTATTTATTTATTCAATCTTATTTCCATATACTAATATCACATAGCAAAACCATGGGTCATCTCTTCTCTTATACAACCCTTAGGGGTCACTCAATCCATAATGTCCGCAGTCCACATTCAAAATCTTCCGTTCTACACTCCTCTTAGGCTACAGACTTAACTGACTGATCCACATACGATATTTCTTACTTGCCATATATTGTTTGTAAACCCAGGCTTCCATGCTAGGCCTAAACATATTTTAAATATGATATTCAGGTACAAAAGCGAATCATCTGCCATCTACACGGAGGAGCCAATGTAGCCTCTCTGAGCGAGCGCTATCGCCACCCGCCGGTCATAAATACAAGCAGAGAAAGATAACAGCAGCGAGGTGTTCACTAAACTATGAATTGTGATATTATCACATAGTTAGTAGTGTAAAATAAACAAAGATGAATTGAAGACATGCCCGGAAAAACGGGTTAACCTCCATTTTTTTAAAATGGAGAAAACAGGTGTTTTGTGAATGAGGCTGAAAGAAATTAACATTATCTTATTTCATTTCTGAGAATATGAGTATCAAGAATACAGTATGTATCAGGGTTATCCTTAATATAACCCAAAAAATAACTGATCTAATAAAAATAAAAATAAAATAATGAAAATAAAGTGAAAACCTTTGTCAGCTTTTACTTAAGTTTTATTCTATATACATTCTACAATTTTTGGTGAAATTAATAGGTGTGTCTTTTGGCATATTTATACATGGTACACTTTGGATTATTCCACTTTTCAATAAGTATATCATTTTGGAAACTAGGTACAAACTTTTTAGCTGTAGTCACGCTGATCAAAAAATGCTTCATCAGTAATATTATCAGAAGCTATGGTCTCAGATTTAAAAGTTTTATAGCACTCATGACAAATTGGTGGGATATAATTCATCAGATCCTGTAAGTTCTTCAATTTTTCAGGATTTATAGATCTTGGACCATTGTATTTTGGATGGTCTGCCAGATATTATTTTCCTTCGAATGTCCCTAGTGTCGTAATCCTCAACCCCACCGTAATTGTATTTAAAATATAACTTAAAGGGGTGGTCTTGAAATACTTTCATGCATGTCACCTTGGTCAAGAATACCTTTTGCCCAGATTCTGAAGCTGTACTTTTCTGTACTTTGTCGAGAAGAGGCTTTGCAGAAATGAACATGTTAGTTGTCATTTTGAAAACATGAAAAGGATTCTTTACAATGGTTTTTCTCACTAGTTCCATTCACTGATCTGGAACATAAATGTAAGCTGCTTGACTTTTCTTTATCTCTATAAGGCCGAAGTCACGATCAGAAGGCAAAAATGTACGACCGGGTACTAGTTCTGCCATTGTTTGTTTATATCCACAGTAGAGTTTACCAACATAACGCACTGTTGAAGCACTACGGTTTGTGGTAGTTATTACTTATGAAGTGGGCTTAATACTTGTCTGTTTTCCATGTATCGCTTTATTCTTATAACTAAAACTATACTGGTTTCATACAATATAATGATGGTTAAACCGAAAGGATACAATTATTTAAAACGTTTGTAGCTCTGTTGGTTATTCTTTTATATGTTAGTTACCATGAGTGCCACTAGACGACAGGCACAGAGCTGAACATGTTAACTCGTTTTTGACATTATATGGAAAGGATATCACGAAAGTAGGGAACTTCACCTCTCTCTATTTAGCGTAATATGATTGCTGGAGGATAGACCAACACAAGAAAAGATAGCTCTGTTGCAGCAACAGAGGGCAGCAATTATCGCATATTATTTTTGAGGGTTAGCCCGTTTTTCCGGGCATGTCTTCAATTTCGGGTAAGTTTTTTTTTATCTATTTCTCATGATGCCTGTCTACTGTGACGGGCTGTTGCATTTAAGCGCACTTCAAAATCATCTATATGGATTTTGCTATAGGAAAGGATAGTGGACAAATTCTCTTAGGGGGTAAAGCTGGACAAGAGCCCAACTTTCTGGGGTACATCCAGGAGTTACCACATCGGGCATGCGGAGCTTCGGATTCGCTATACTCTAGGATGCGGTCAGGGACGCCAACACCCCTAAAGTTGCGTATTTTTCAGGCTTTAATTGTTCCTATAATGCTTTATACGTGCGAGATGTGGAGCATGGCCGCAGGATGCAAACTGCTGCAGCTTCAACGTGTATAGAACAGATGTCTTAGGGCTATCTATTCTGTATACCGGTGCTTTGCCGTGAGATACCTCCATGAAGCTGTTGGAATGGTTAGATGGAGGCACAGATGTATTATTTTATCTTGACAGGAATCCTGCGCGGTAGGGATGAGTAGTAACGGTGGTGGGGATAGTGCACCTATCGCCACAATGCGTTACAAGCGTGAGATTACGAGAGGGGAGGGCGGTGCATAAGGCGTCTAAAAACAAATTTCATTCTAGTAGCCAGTTTTGCAGTTCTTATAAAATAAGTTGTAATTCTTACTATGGTAGTAATCGCCACGCTTTTGTTGGATCTTAAATAGTACATAGGCATTTGGAACAAAACTCTGTTCTCCTCCAGCAGGCATGATAACCAACTTTCGGTCTTTCAATATCGCTGCAGAGTCCCTGTAACGAATTTCATTCCAGACATATTGTCCAGTATGTGCTGTATTTATATAAGTTTCAGCCATATAAACTATATAAACTTCACTTCGAAATATCGGAATATTTCGTAAATACTTAAGCTTTTTTGCACGTATGGGGCGATGTTCGATTAAAATTTGTCTGTCACACTTAGTGCTTTTTTTTCAAATAATCCTAGCGTAAAAAGAAATCTTTTTAATGTTCAGACACTGCCTTGGAAGTCAGTAGAATTTTTAGCTTCATAAGCAACTTTCTTCAAAGTTGGTCTTTGTTTTTCTGTGTTTTAACAATTATTTATATTTCGCGTAACCACTTCTGAATAAAAACATCCAAATTAGATTTTGTGCATACCTTTATCTTCGTTTACTGGGCATAGAGAAGGACGTTGTTGCACTAGCACCAATGGCTTTTCTTTCCTTAATAACCCTCCTAAACTGCTTTTAGACACAACTGTTGCCTCAGATACCCTTCCCCAGATTTTTATAGCTGACCCACACCATCGTTCCTTTTTTTATAAATTTATGGATATTGGTTAGTACTTCTCGTGTTTTAAATGTAGCACTTTATTTCCTAATGTGCTGCTAGGAGGCGTCATTTATAAATGCTCTCTTGGAACCAGAAGACAAGCACATTTTGAAATAAGCTGTAGTGTTACCGAGTAGCTCTGCACGTGTTTAGTTGCTCGTAACTGGTACGAAACTGACGTGCCCTCCCCTCCAGTTGCAACCGTTCTGAGCTGGAGTCGTCCAGATACCTCTGCGCATCGCGCTGCATTTTTCAAGATAATACATTTATAGACAAATTTTAAAATACAAACGCAGCTCCGGACTATTGACGAATGAAGCGAAAAATGGCGAATGACAGTTAACCGGGAGAAGAGTTCTGCTATTCTCCAGGCAAAAACCCGAGCAAACCGGTAACAACTTCAAAATTATATCTATCTGTGAATTGGACTGGCAATTATTGTAAATTAAACTCTTCCTAAATATTTTCACACCAGCGCTACACACATGCGTTGAAGCAGAGTCGGCAATCGCCGAGGAGCTACCGCTATCTCCTTTCTTTCATCTACCTAAACTAAACCCGCCACCCTACAAAACACCACATATCCTACCATTAAGTGGTTAAGTCCGTCTAGGATAGGTATACGTATGTCATACAACGTGCCGACTATCAATCAGCCGCAAACAGCCGCCATTTTGCTATGGGTAATGGTGCAGTAGGAGCTGAATACTCTAACTCCACCATCTTCTATGCTACTATAATCTCCATCCATAACAAAAGCCCGCCTCGGTAATGTGTCTGCCTCACGTTCAAGAGGTCCCGAGTTCGAATCTCGGTTTGGGTCAGTTACCTCGATAAGGCTTGTCCCGGGGAATTTCCTTATCCTGATAGACGAATGTCAGGTAATTCTAAGCTCCATGGATCCCGAAACCATTTTGAGCGTCATTGCACACATTTCATTCATCCTCGGATATGATTTAACGTAGGAAGAAAGATATTACAAAAAAAAAATTCATCAATTACAAAATAATGGCCTGTTTTAGCGTTAATAAGGGATCTCGTTTTGAAGTTCAGTTCTATAATTTTGCAACTTATGTAAAATTAAATTATATCAAATATTCCTTGACTATATATGCGGCCAACCCTATCGGAGGACCGTGGTCAAACTGATCACTCATACGTGAGAAAAGCAAGAATCGAATAAAAGCCCCATTGCCACTATTCCTTGGAATAGAGCAGAAGCAGGGGAAGGGTGTTCCCAAACTCCACGAGATGTCACACTCCTATAACACGAGAATCCGTGTTGAGCCGTATCATGGCCGCGAGGTTCCAGCCCAATGCTTCAAATGTCTGGGCTTCTACCACTAGAGCCATGTCGGCGAGCGCAGGACGGCTCCCATACGTTGTGCAGGAATGCGCCACATTGGAGACTACCCTAACGCCAGAGAGGGGAAAAAGTTCGCCAACTGCCAGGAAGCCCACTGTGGCATCCATGTCAGTTAACCAGAGAGACAGCAGGAAAGAGCAGGTTAGAACCCACTTAAGGGAGCTCGCAAAATTTCGGCCAGCGGCCAGCTTTGCCTAGGTGCTACACAAGCATGAAACAGTGTTGCAAGAGGCGGAAGAAACTCTGAACCCGACAAATTACCAGGGGGAAAGCTCCAAAGCTACTGCTACAGAACCCTCAGCGGTATAGGCAGCTAAAGCACAGTGGCCTTCAAAATAACAGACCGCCACCGCAAATCAGCGGGAATCATCTTCGGCACCTGCAGAAGCAACAGCCGGAAAGTCAGCCCCCGGAACCTCGGGGAGTCAGAGTGGATCTAGCACCACTGCACTCCCCCACCGCCAGCAGCAGAAACAGCGGCTGCATTTGCCAATGAGAGAGCAGCCGTACCCACTGCCACATGAGCAACAGCAGCCACAGTAGCCTGTGAGGCCGTCATTTCCATTGAGGACTTGGCGGAGCTTCAAATCTTTCTGTCTGGTTTGCCGAACCGATTGAGCGCCCCCTACTCATTTTATGACATTGCACGAATCATGGTAGTAATGCAGATCCTAGCACCCCTAACACTTAGCAGCACTGTATCATGCAGTAGACTGGACGACCTATTCCATGACAAACTTTAAATGGCAGTGAGGAGAGCTCAACGTTCTGAGGCGCACCGTGGCTCAGTGGTTAGACCACTTGGCTGTCACCAAGGCGGCCCGAGTTCGATCCCAGACGACCGCAAAGTGAGATTTGTCGTGGACAATACGGCGCTAGGGTGTGTTTTCTCCGGGATCTCCGGTTTCCCTCGCCAATTTATTCCACCGGTGATTCATCTTCATCTCATGTATCATGAGTGTCTTCGCCTGTCTTCGCAGACAGCCACCACCATGCCCCCACGCCTAAAAATTCAGCTGTATTTGGCGATTATTCCACACATGGTTCTGTACGGCTGTGAGATCTGTAGAGTAGTGGCGAATTACACTTTCGTCAGACTCAAAACGTTGCAGAACAGGCCACTAAGAATCATCTGTGATACGGCTTGGAGATTCCCTGTTCTGCTCAAGTTTCTGTTGGTCCTAATATTTCCCTCCGACGATCTCTTAAATAACTCTTCTGCTAGATCGAAATGTTGCTATATTTTTATCTTTAACTTCATTGTCGCTGTTCATATATTCCTCTAACGCCTTAGTGGATATTACCTGAGACATATTTGCTAAATGTGTATGATCTTCTGCTTCCCTTAAAATGTTCTATAAGCAATTTCCTTGGACCGTCCTCTACTAGGTAACTATATCCATTTCACTAAAAAAATAACATATTCAGGCGAATCTAAACAGCTACATTCTCCACATAGATCTAAGTTCCTTCCTATTCTTTTTTAAATATACATTATACGGACCTTTTTCTGTAATTAAGTGAAAAAATCCTTTTCTTGTTCCAATTTTAGCCCCTGTTTTACGTCTGGAAATAAATAACGTACTCTCCTTCCTTCGTGTGCATTATTCCACTCTTCGTGCTATTCCTGTGGTAAATAATTTTTCACTTCCTTCTTGATACCGCAACTCTTTCCCATCATTTTAAAAACATTCCCGTTTTTCTTCTTCTTTAACCAGTAAGTTGTAACCCTTAACATAATTATATAGTCAATAGACCAAATTTCTGCTCCTATTAGTAAGGTCAAAGTATATGTCGCTTTGGTAGCCCAGCTGCTGCGAAGTACTATTTCCCTCTGAATTTTTTGGATTAAATTTGCACAAGATTTGATCTTTATCCTTTGTGCCCATGTACTTACACCATATGCAATTATGCTCACTAGAAAACTCATATGATATATCCCTGTTCCTGTAAAATGAATTCTATAGCTATTTTGTGCAATGGACGCTAATTTCATAATTACACATACTGCCTTTTCTTTTACACACTTCATATGGCTGTTAAGAAGTAATTAAGAAGTAATCTCCGACGGCTATCGGGATCCACTGCCCCCTCGAGTCCAACCCAAGCCGAACTACTCCCCTACAGGAGGGGCTGGAATGTTTGGCCCCAGGTTTCTCTTGGCAACGTCAGAGGTACCACGAGTGCTAGGGGTCCGCAGCGCTCGCTCCACAGCAGCTGAAGGGATCCTCCCCCCTACGGACTTGAATAGCAATACATTGAAGATTTTCAGAAGATGCTAGTGAAGCGGTCTTGACTTTAAATTAAAAATGCTACAGTGTGGAATACAATTGGTGCCACTCCACAGTTTATAAACAGCTGGCACTTACATTTTATGGAAAGAGCTACACATACAACTGGGAAACATGGCATTGTGTTTGCTTGTTTGCGGCCATCTGAGGAAATAAGTGCTTTCGGATATGACCATATTGTAACGCCTGAAGTAGACCGAAGACTCAGAGGTAAAAAGTGACAATCAATCCGCAGGGGCGGAAGACAGACTACACTGTACCCATTGAGTAGACCCCTGAGTGGAATGCGTGGGATGGGAGCACGCTAAGGGCGCTGTCAGCGTCCAGTCCTTAACGTGAGCTGGAGAATGCTCATTTCAGTACCAGCGTAAGGGTGTCGACACTCGTGGACCCCAGCAAGAGAGACGAGTACCACGCCACCCCCACGTCGGGAACAACTACAGTGCACCAAGTCCACACACAGCAGCACCACACTAATCCTTTGTCGGCAAATATGACCCTGAAACGACCCAATTGGGTCGTTAGAAGTCGCGGAATGTAAATGATCTAACGAGGATTGGTCTAGTAACTAAGGAAAAACGCGGTTCGAATCCTGGATCACCTTCGAAATGTGGGCGTAAAGCCTTACCGCATGTAGCACCCCACTCGTTATTTTGTCTAATATTGATTTATCCAATGCTGCAGAAGTTTAATCTAATATTTGTTCCTTTCATATTATATACCTTGTGGCATAATCTGCAGACTACGCGCAATTATACGGGTACTGTTCCAGTTATAATAAGAAAACTCAATTAATTAGCACCGGAGGGAGTGGATGTGAAACCTCTGAAGGATAAGGAAGGAAATAATCCAACTTTCACAAAAGAGAAAGCATATAATCCTCTCTTACAACTGTAGCGATATTCACAATTAAAAAGCCATTATAAATCGTTAATATTTTATCATCTAAAACTTTCGGTGACTAAGTTGATTTATATATATTAATTTAAAATGTATGTCCTTGATCATGTTGTAACAAATGACATTAGTTAAATGTCTCCTAAGCGGTCAGTGTAGAATCTAGTTCCACTGGGGCTGAAAAATAGCGAAAAGTCTCAAAAATTGCAATTTTTAGATTTTTACATACAAATGTTCCCCAAACCTTCCTTTATTGAATTATGGTAGAGCTTTTTATTTCCTCCAATTTTAAAAGTCTATCGCAAGTTTTAAATTTTCAGAGCGTGGCCATTTCAACACACCCCTTTTTCCTTATCGAGCATGATGGTCTGTTTGTGCCAATTCTGATTGTATTTTGGCATGTTCTTCCTTAAAACTGCGTTCAAATCTTGCGCCATAGCTTAGTGCTGCTATCTACAGACATTTTAGTAAACTATAACTGTGTAGTTATTAATACAAGGTGTTTAATCAGAAACATTCAAACATAAATGTCATATAAAAGGTCGTCAGCCCACCTAGGGTGTTTAAGCACCTAAGAAAATACAAAACAGTTAATAATGCCCGAGATTATTCTATGACCTTTGCAGTTAACTTAGCGATTACTTGTAGATTCACTCTTGTTTTGACTCCAATGTATAATGACGAATTACATGCGTGAAATGTGCTTATATTTACAGTTTGTTTTAAATAAAGAAATATGTGTATATGCAAGTGATTTGATTTTCCTGTACAGTAATGTATTATTTTTTATTCTTTTTTTTTTTTAATTTTCGTCCTCCAACGTTAAGTCATATCGGACGATGAATGAAATTAGTGAAATGATGTGCAAATGTATTCGGGGTCCGTGGAGCTTATAGTTACCCGACATAGTTTTTCAGGATAAGGGAAAGCCCGGAATAAACCTTATCCAGTTAACTCACCCTGACCGAGATTCCAACTCGGGACCTCTTGAACGTGAGGCAGACACAGTACCATCTACGCTACCGGGGCGGGTAGGTGTATTGTTAACTATATAAACAGCATAATACATGCAGTTTCATCATGTTGGCGTAAGCCTGTGTTTAGAAATAACGATAAGAAAGCGGGAGCTGTAAGAAAACATGTTGCAGCCAGATGATAAAGCAAAATTGCGAGCAGATTTCCATTTCAAATGTACAGTTGGACTTAGAGGAATATCTAATATTTCAGCTTCAGATTTGCAAATGGACATAGATGAACATGCTAATGCTAATCAAACTATATTTGTAAAAGCTAGAAGAAATGTCCAAGTTTTTAAGAACTAGGTGTAGACAGTGTAAATAGTAATTTAAAGAGCAGACTATGCATTAGTGAAAATAATAAGCAAATTTTGAATACCAGTGGACATAGCAGTAGAGATGACAGTGTAAATAATGTGCAGAACAGTGTAAATAATGTGCAGAACAGTGTAAATAATGTGCAGAACAGTGTAAATAATGTGCAGAACAGTGTAAATAGTGTGCAGAACAGTGTAAATAGTGTGCAGAACAGTGTAAATAGTGTGCAGAACAGTGTAAATGGTGTGCAGAACAGTGTAAATGGTGTGCAGAACAGTGTAAATAATGTGCAGAACAGTGTAAATGGTGTGCAGAACAGTGTAAATGGTGTGCAGAACAGTGTAAATGGTGTGCAGAACAGTGTAAATGGTGTGCAGAACAGTGTAAATGGTGTGCAGAACAGTGTAAATGGTGTGCAGAACAGTGTAAATGGTGTGCAGAACAGTGTAAATGGTGTGCAGAACAGTGTAAATGGTGTGCAGAACAGTGTAAATGGTGTGCAGGATAGCGTAAATGGTGTGCAGGATAGCATAAATAGTGTGCAGAACAGTGTAAATAATGTGCAGAACAGTGTAAATAATGTGCAGAACAGTGTAAATAGTGTGCAGAACAGTGTAAATGGTGTGCAGAACAGTGTAAATGGTGTGCAGAACAGTGTAAATGGTGTGCAGAACAGTGTAAATAGTGTGCAGGATAGTGTAATTACTATGTTGGTTCATATTCTTAGAAAAATGGATTTTTCTCTACTTTACATTTTAATACAGTATCTGCCCCAACTGCTTTAGTTTTATAGCTATGGCTCTGAATTTTTTTGAGCATATGTTACATAAATGGGTCTGCAACATCAATCTCAGACTATAAAATATAAGACTTGCTTTGGCTCTAATAAAATTTTAAATGTCAAAAAAGTATTGGAAAATTTAATTCAATGTATTACATAGTTAAAAACATAATTTTCCTGAAAGTAAGGTATTGTTCTTCTACACAGAGACTGTAGTTGTTTGTAGAGTTAGTACGAATGAAAAAAATAAGGATTATTCCACTATTATAGTTACTGATGCGCATGCATTAACTTTAATATTGCCATGGACTTTGATAAAAATAAAATTAAAAAAGTAGTTCCTTCAAAAATAATGATCAGAAATTACTAAATATTGGTGTGGTATCTTCTACTATAAAACCCACTAGGCATGCAAAGTTGCAAGTTTGTAGGTATAGAAACATAGAAAATAGAAATTTCAGTCCCAATGTCCCGTAAGTCAATGTTCCATACATAAAATTAATCTATTGGACCTAACCATCACTAAACTGTCGCTGCATCACAAAATTGACTGACCTGATCAATATTGCTGTGGACTGAACGACTTGCTAACCTTAACTGCCCATCGACCACGAGCCAGTCTCTCGTATAATGTAGTTCCAGAACTGAGGCAGGACCTCTTGGAAAGAAAATATTCAAGAAATAGTCAAAATGAAGTATCCAGAACCAACAAGCGACGCACAGAGCTTATGGTTTTTCTCAGATATTTGTTGATTCAAAACAAACTGCTACACCATCGTCTTGGACATGCTTGTCTGCAACTTCTCCACTACGGAATTTACTGCCGCTAGTTCGCGTCTCTCTTATCCATTCCGGGGTTTATGTACACTGTTCACTTTCCATATTCTCCATTGCGGAATTCATTTCCATTTTCATGCTCAGCACTCTGGATCTCTTGCTCTTCACTTCACAATGTTTGCAGTAATTGCTACCTCGCGATGTTTATATCCCTTCTGACATGAACATAACAAATGAAGGCAACATTGGTTGCTAACTACATACTGCTTGTAACAGTAATACACAAGCGTTACACTCCAGACGCACACTCAAAACAAAATACAACTGATTTGCTGCTTCAGAACTCATAAAAACTGCTCTCACTATCCTCCACTGCACTTAACTGAACTCTTATTGTCAAATGTCAAAATTGTACTAAAAATGCTAAATTTGACTGGAATTAATGTGCTGCCCGAGATACGAGCCAACTACCGCCGACCAGCAGACAGCCCAGCACTTCAAAGGCAATTTATTATGTGTTTCAGATGGGAAGAATTCTCTTCTGTATCGAATCAGGTACCTTAGACAATTCACCGGTGCCTGCCACCTCTTTATCGCCACTCTTTTTATAGTTCCCTATCTCTCGCTCACCTGCGAGTGCTCTTGGCGCTAGACGTAAGGAAACGTAAACTGAATTTTCCAAAGTTTTATAATAATGTTACCAAATCAGCGAACTTGCGGTCGGCTACGGGAGGGAATGGCTGGTGGAAGGGGGGCGTGTGGCATCGGGACGCACTCTCGCCGGTCAGCTGGCGCCTGCGGAGGCGTGACAGGGTGGAGAGGAGGGAGACCACTGGGGTGGCTGAATCTTCGTTTCCCCCTCCTGCTGCCGCCTGAAAGAACGCGAAATCTCCGGAATATATTTCCTCTCCATGGTAAAGAATTCTCTAGAAACATTTAGCCACCTATAAACAGAAGGACGATGCGACCGAGAGTTTAGTTCAGTTCTTGGCGAACAGCTGTGAGGAGCGCCGTGCTAGTGAACGGACTGGAAGACTGTGTACGTGTATCGGAGGAGTTGTACGTAATTGTAGAGTGGACCTGTGACAGACGAACTGGCGAATTGTAATTGTGTGTGCTACGTAATTCTGTGTAATCGGCAAGTGTTCCAACTATAATTCGGTGGAAATAAAGAACATTTTGAGTTTGTGCAATTGGACTTTTAATTTCACGAACCCACAAAGTCACGATAATGCGGTTGTTGAAATTACAATTGGAACATGGATTTTGGTATATTACGCAAATGGTTTAAATATTTAGTTTAAAGTCAATAATAGTTTATGAATCACTTATTTTTCTAATCCAATGAATATACCAGCGGTGCATCCGTATAGCTGTGAATGTTACATACGATAAGAGATAGTTCCTCATTGTCTTCAACGTCTAAGTACCGCAAATTTATGATAGGTTTCAAAGTTCCATGGATCCTGGGCTCATTTGAGCATCATTTCACCCATTCCATTCATCGTCCGATAGGACTTAACGTTGGAGGACATCAATTACAAAAAATAAGTTTCAAAATCTCGTTACGTGCCATTTCTTTCCTTAGGTCATCTTTTAGTTTATCTGAATTCTCACGCAGTTTTCCCAGTCTTGTGTTCCTTGTCAGTTTCTTCTTGAATAAATCGTTCATCAGTCAGTTTAAAAATATTTCTATTTGCAACATAACTTGAGCTCACATTAACTCAGATTGTTCTAGCAGTAGTAAGAGGGGAAGATGGCTCGTATCTCATTGATCCAGCCGATAAACTTTTTCATGGAAGACTAACTGAATAGTACTGCTTTGAACTCTATATAGTAGAGATTACGAACCATTTATAAACAAACTATGATGTTACCAGACACGTTGTGCCAGTCCAGCAGAAAGTGTATTGTTTCCTCTCATCGAAATTAACAAACACCTTGCCGTGTTCAAAGTACATATTTCTTTTACCACGTCATGTCAAATGTTTACTTTTCAGTTCTGAGTAATTTAAAATATACGATACATCCAGTACCTTATATGTGAAAACAAAACAAATTCAAAAATTTTGCTCAGAAAAGCGTATTTATATACGATTTCGACAGAAATAAACTTTACACAAAATAGCTTCATTAAATGTTTGATTTTAGATACTAAAATTGATTAAGGAAGGCCTCCAAACCTGTAATTGTCACTGAATCTCGATATCAATACCTTGAATGGAATAAAATACAAGCAGTATCTTATATGTATGTAGTACACAAAACAAATTCACAAATTGTTCTCAGAAAAGTGTATTTATATTCGATTTTGGTAGAAATAAACTTTACAGACAATAGCTTCATTAAATATTTGATTTTAGAAACTAAAATTAATTAAGGAAGGCCTCAAGGCATGCAATTGTAGCTAAATCTCGTTATCAAAACTTTGAATGGAATAAAATACATCCAGTACCTTATATGTATATAGTAGACAAAACAAATTCGCAAATTGAGCTCGGAAAAGCGTATTTATATATGATTTTGATAGAAATAAACTTTATACACAATAGTTTCATTAAATATTCAATTTTAGGTACTAAAATTGATTAAGAAAGGCCTCAAACCTGTAATTGTCACTGAATCTCGATATCAAAACTTTGAATGGAATAAAATACATCCAGTACCTTATATGTATTGTTACGCAAGCGGCAAGCCTATGATGCCGATCAATAAATGAAGGCCGGCGCAGGTAGGGGAGACCGCAGGGGTGGCTGGGTCTTCGTTTACCCCTCCTCCTGCCGCTCGAAGGAGCACGAAGCTTCGAGAATGTTTTCCCCCTCCATAAAAGGAAGTCTCGGGAAACTTCGGGCCGCGATCAATACAAGCGAGTCGACGGGCAGTTGTGTTTAGTGAGCCGTGGGAGCAGTAATGTAAGGCGCGCCGAGTGCACGTGGAAAACGAACTGGCTTAGTTTTAATTGTGTGCATTACGAAATTGTAATTGTGACATTGGAGTAAGGTGGAAATAAAGAACATTTTGAGTGGAGTAATTGAACTATTTAATTTTACGAACCCACAAATACAGAGTATGTAGAAGACAAAACAAATTCACAAATTGTGCTCAGAAAAGCATATTTATATACGATTTTGACAGAAATAAACCTTCACACAACAATTTCATTAAATATTCAATTTTAGATACTAAAATTGATTAAGGAAGGCCTCAAACCTGTAATTGTCACTGAATCTCGATATCAAAATTTTGAATGGAACAAAATACATCCAGTACCTTATATATATTTAGGGGACAAAACAAATTCACAAATTGTGCTCAGAAAAAACTATTTATATACGATTTTGATAGAAATAAAGTTTACACACAATGGCTTCATTAAATATTTGATTTTAGATATTAAAATTGATTAAGGAAGGCCTCAAAACATGTAATTGTCACTTAATCTCGATATAAGAACTTTGAATGGAATCAAATACATCCAGTACCTTATATGTGTGTAGACGACCAAACAAATTCATTAATTGTGCTCAGAAAAGCGTATTTTATACGATTTTTATAGAAATAAACTTTACACACAATAGCTTCTTTAAATATTTGATTTTAGATCTTAAAATTGATTAAGGAAGGCCTCAAAACCTGTAATTGTCACTGAATCTGGATGTCAAAACTTTGAATGGAATTAAATATGATACGTTCGCTCATACATGCCAACCAATAATGATATTCATTACAGTGCTTACGTCGAAATGCATTGTTATAATATAATGGTATCTACATTATTTATTTGTATTAGGAAAACTATTTGAGCTAAAAGTATGGGGTTTTTACGGTTATGGTAAAAACATTACTCTCTCTTTCCAGATGGATCAGCTTTGAAAAAAACTGAATTTTTGTCTTAGCTCGAATAGTATTTATTAGAGATTGATTAGTTTGCCGCTCGCCACACACCACTTAGGGGGAATGTCTAACAACAGCGCAGTACTCCGATTGGTTTCTCACCTATTAGCGCTCAAGGACAAACACCTTCCCAGTTGAAACACATAATAGACGCAAACTGAAAACAAAATACAACGGATTTTCTGATTCAGAATTTATAAAAGCTGCTCTCACTATCGTCCAATACACTTAACTAAACTCTGATTGTCAAATATCAAAATTGCACTCAAACTATAACTCTCCGTTTATCTCCATGCTAAATTTGACTGGACTCAATAACTACCGGCGGCCAGCAGACAGCCCAGCACTTCAATGACAATTTATTATGTGTTTCAAATGACGAGAGTTCCATCCTGTAGCGAATCAGGTGCCTTAGAGCCTTCACCGTTGCCACCTCGCTATCCCCACTCATTTTATATTTCCCTCTCTCTCGTACACTTGCGAGTGTTCGTCGCGCTAGACGTAAGGGAACATAAAGTTATTTTTCCAAAGTTTTATAATAATGCAGTTTTTGAAATCACAATTCTAACATGAATATTCGTATACTACGCAAATGTACCTGAGAGCTTTTACTTGAGCTATGAGGATAGAAACTAGCAGTTTAGTGCTTTCAAGTTCAATAGATTAGAGGTAATAAGGAATATCTTTGAACATATACCTGAGAGATCGTGTGATTCCGTTTGCACATTTACAGACGTTTGCAAATTATTAGACTATAGCTGATTTTTTCATATTTTTTCATTTAAGAAAATATTAGGATAACAACATTTTAGTATAATCGCAAATTAATAATCAGTATACATTTCTCTAGCATTTATTAAACAGTATTTATTATCTTATGCATTTTATTTCCAGTAAATATATTTTTGTACATTTACTTGCCTCTATTGTATATCTTCAGAATTCTTATATATATTAACATTTTAAATTTCGTAGGCATGTTATGGCCTATATCTTTGCAATTTTCTTGGATTTCTTTGTCATGTTGCCACACTTTATAAGACGTTCGATAAGTTCAAACTTTGTAGTAGCTTTTTTTGTTTTAAGCTCCTTTTAACAATAGACCTTAAATTTACAATTGGATTCACATCTGGGTTATTTCCTAGCCACGGCAAAATACTGATTTCTTCGCTCTGAAGAAAAATTGTAATAGTTTTTGCCTTATGACCTGGAGCACCGCCATTCATAAAAATGAATTCACTATCTTGAACTTGTGGTAATCTGCTCTGCAGAACATGCAGGTACCGATCTTGTTTCATTGTGTTTTCAACTATCTAGAGTCTCCCGGGGCCAATGACAGAAATTACAGACCATACGGTGACCGATGTAGGGTGTTTGACTATCTGCTCTACACAACTTAGATGGAATTCTTTAGCAATCCAATGTTGTAATCCCTTAGCCCATTTCAAACGTTTTAGTAACATTTGAAGACTAATTTGGTCTGCGAGCATTTAATCCTTCCATTTAAGTGATCTGCTTACAGAAGATGGAGAAACTGTGACATCCACATCTTGGAGCCGAACTCCCTATTAGTGCATCCACGATTTGACAGCACAATATTTTTCAATTTTCGACTGACGAATTTTTTAGATATTTCCAGTTTCTTAGCGATTTCAGACCTAGTATACCGGTTTTCTTCCAAAAATGGCTGAACACATGCAACTTTTCTTGGTGAAAGTTCGGCGTATTTACCTATAACCTCAAATTTATAACACTTCAATGTAACCAAACTCGTTGCTCAAACTTCTAGCACTTATCACTATTATTATGTCACTCAATGTTCAAATTTTACTCTTAAAACATGTATCTTTTATAAATTTACCAATAGGCAATATATATTTCATAAAGCAGCAAAGAAGCGGTACTGTAAACACTAAGCATACACCATTACAAATATGGGCAGACAAAATACATTGTTGCAAAATTTATGCAAACATGTTACCTGCATTGGCATGAAATATATCCTAAATTAACCCAGAAGAATTAAAACGATATGTAAAACTATGTTAGGTTAAAAAATTATCATTTTTGTCTCTTTTCTAAGTAAAAACTGAAAAACCTAGATTTAGTCAAATAATTTGCAAACCTCTGTAAAATATTAATCTAAGCAGGAAGCTAACTCTACAGCAACTGCCTCTGTCCATCTGCCAACGGAACCTGATTTCAGGATATGCCTGAGAGATCATATGGTTCTGCTCCTGCACTAATTCAACAGGAACTTAACTCATTAACGATGGAGGTGTCCCCCTCCACCTCTCAGTGGGCTCTGAGCGTCCAGTTCCAGCATGTGCTTGTTCATCAACACTTCTGAGTTTGGGCGTAAATCTGACTCGAACCCCTTGACACTCAAAGAAGAAGCCATCGCATAGATATAACTAAATCTCCACTTAAGCGATCCGAAGCCGGACAAGCTAGCAGAAATACACAGTTCTCTGCTTTCAGTTACATCTCTGTTGGAAGAAAATCCAAACGAAATACCTGTTGAATATCATACAGTTACGCGATTTTTACGAGACTGCTACTGAAGAAAACGACTTAAGTTTTGATTAAGCATATCAAAAGCTTACCAAAACTAGTTAACACAGATCATGAATTTTTCTCAGTTATCCAGTAGTGGGCTAAAATGAAACAGCTCTCCACCAAAATACTGCAAGAGAAGCTGTCAAAGGAAAGAAAATGCAATATAGTATCCAGTGCCATTGTTTTTGAACTCAAATAAACTTTTTCTACCAATTATCCAATAAACAACCACCTCGCGGATTTACCAATACTAATAAATCTTATATTTCAACTATTCAAATCTATTCCAATTCTAAACTTGGGAGATTTTAACAGTCACCGCTTATCATGCAGGAGTAAAATACTTATGGTAGGGGAGATACAATAGAATTTATCATACAAAATGAGGATCTAATTGTTCTAAATTCATTAACCAGTAACCAGTACATTGCAGTATTTGTAGCACAAATGATATGGTGGGATCAGGATGACCCCATTTCATTTTTGACTATTTTGAAGGGTGATAAATCGTAATAAAGTAAATATAAATGTAATATTAATTTATATTTAGTTTAATTAGGCACAAACTACATTGTAAGCCTCTGTATGCATGTCTACAGGATCTTTCTCACCATATATATAATGTTCATTAGTAGAATAATTATACTTTTAAGAATCAGCTATTTTCAATAAAGTTACATGCTTTACTCTGGAAACAAAGTTTGAGGTATAAAACTGAAGATGAATAGTAACTAATAAAAGTGTTTAAAATGAAATGGACATAGCAACTGGACAAAACCACAGTAGGTGTTTACAAGCAATCCTCACAAATACTTCTTGTGCATTCGCTACATATTGGTGTACTGCAAATTACAAAATAATCTTTTGTTTTCCTATCTTTTGTTCTAAGACACTTTGCACATCTAACTCGTTTTGTTATGACTCCTATTTGCTTGGGATTTGGCATTTGAGCAGCCTGGCAATGTTATTTCTTAACTCTCGAGGGAGGTGTGGAATACTCATCCTTCTCTGTAGAAGCGGTTCAAGTAGTTGCCATGACAGACTTGGTGAACTCTAGGCGTCATTCCTGATGGTTCGCCATTAATGATGAATATATTACAAATGCATTCAGCATGGATACGTTTAGTATTGTGTAGAAAATAGCAAGAGGCCGCCTTCTACAACGTCTATTGGTCGCGTAAGCAGTGCATTTGTCATCAAGTGTATCCATTCCTCATTTTGTGGCATTGTAGTACTGAATTATTTCAGTACTCAATTACCACTTCTTCTTCATCCCCATTTTGTAATTCTTCTCCTAGATCTGAATCCCTGTCATGAATACTTTCATAGTCGGAATCATGTTGTGAATCATCAAAATCTCTAAAGTCACTCTAACTCGTTTGTAATGGATAACATCCATTCCTCAAACTGTGGCTCATCAGATTTCATTTTCTTCTGGGAAGTTGATGCCAACTCTCTGTCATGTCATGCCATGTGGTGCTGGCTGGTTGTAAATAACCTGAAGGTTTTTGCTTGCGTGCCCACCCGTTAAGGGTTTTCCCGCAGGTAAGGTATAGATTTCGGGATGTTGTAGGGTGAGATGTGGATTTTTAGATTAATGTTGGTTATGAGGTTACAAGTTTGTACCTAGGGGTTTAAGGACAGGATGCAATGCCTTGCACCCTGGTGTATTTTTTATTTTTAATTTGGGGAAGAATTTTGATGCCAAGCAGCTTGGAAGGATTATGTGGAGCTCAGCTTTATCTGCTGTTTGGATTAGCTCCTGGGTTATCTCGGATGCCCGCAAGCTATGCGGGGTAACCGGTGCTGTCTAGAACGGCGTCTAGTGGGGTCATAATCTCCCATGGATCTCACAAGGGCGCTTCTATGTTTGGGTAAACTTGCGTATAATTTTGAAGCCCGGCGCCCAATTTCATCCTCCACGTATGGAAGACTCGAGGCCTCGTGAAGCAACCTGGTAGGAAAATAACGTCCCACAGAGTATACAAACCATCTCTCTGTAATAACATACCATGCAATATAATGCATTTTGTTGCGTAAGCTGTTGATATTTGCTCCTGAAACTTACCGCAATACGATATTATATACTTACGTTATCGGTATGGTGGGGTCACCCTGAACCCGCTAAGGACTGTTTTCACCACAACCTCAACGCTCAACAACTCAAAGCATACTTCCTGAAAGGTACTGAGAGCTGCAGTGCCACACTGCGGATAAAATAACTTTCACATGCTAAACAGTTTTAAACGGGTCTTCCTAACCCCACTATACCGGTTACGGGTTAAATCTCATTCATTTCAGTATAGCTTTTTATAACTTAAGAAATACAGAAGTTAAAATATAATAATCTTCAAAAATTGCACCATTATCTGACTGGTCTTTATTGTATTATCCTCAGCAGGGTGACTATTTTTAACTGCGCCTATCAGCGCCTAACTCTAATGCTCCAAACACACGACAGCTATCCTGCAGCATTCATAAAACCAATTGGAATTTATTTCTTGTACATTTGCAATTTCACTCAGGAAGTATCAATACTAAGGTGTATAGCAAAAAAGGACCCAAAGTTCGATATTAATAGAACGGGAGCACAGTAAATGACAACAAAAGTGTATACACGAATGCAATGTTTATAAGCAACGAAACAGTAGCAAAGAGAATAGAGAATATATCCAAGATACGTCCAAGTGAGAAAAATTAAACTGCAAAGGTGGGATAAATAAGTAAATGGTTTACAGAGTGACCTGCAGAGTCGACAAGAGAAAGTATAAAGTTTTATAACAAATAAGCAGAAACAACTAACATAACGCAATTAAAAACAAAGAATGAAATACACATTATAGGAAATTACCGACAGAGCCACAGTAAGAAAGCTTAGTACTAATAAATGTTAAACCGAACATACATGCATTACTCATGGCTGAACAAAGGGAAGCCTTAAAACATGTAATAATAAAATAGTGGAACTGATTCCATACATCTGGAGTTGTTTAAATTTTCTTTTGAATTACAGATGAGTAAATTAAACCTTAAAATGTACTGGAGAAGGGGATCTTTGTCAGAGTAGTAACATATTGTCACCGATCACAATTTTTCCTCCTGGAGCCATGACAAGCAAGTGCCGGCGGGTGCGCAAGAAAGAGACAGTGGCGCGTGGGCAGGAAAGAAAAACACAGATAGTGCCGCGCTAAGTTGGACGCTTGTCGAGAGAGAGAAAGAGACAGATGTTTCCGTGTTTCTCTCGCGGCGTCGTGATTCTTATCGAACGTTCATCTGCATTCTAGAACAATGATTGGAAGTATAAAAAACCCGCTAAAGTGTTAGAGCGTAGTCAGTTATTAATTTAGTCGTTAGTTGTGTAATTTGTGTGATGGATACTGCGACAGTGGAAATTTGAACTGTACTGCAGTGATTTCCTTTGTTTACGTGTGGTGAAGCAACTAGAGACCTTGAAGTTTGCCGTTGTGTATGTAACGTATTTTTACTGCTGCAAGGGTTGTAAATAGTTATTGTTTACTACAATAAAGAACATTTTAAATTTCTGCAGTCAAGACTTTTAATTCTAAAAACCCACAAAATCAAAATACATAATCAGTATACCCAATATTTGCAGATAGAGATGTAAGACAACGTGATAATTATGCAGGAAGTTATCTGATGAAGACAGATTACAAATTGTATCAAAAAATATGGTATAAATTTCACAAACTCTGTTAAGTTACTTTTAGAATGGATTTTTTAAATGTCGTGCTTGCAAAACAATTATACAATTAAATTTCGAAAGCAAGAAGATACAGCTGAGGAATTAAATAACGTTTATCAGTTATACAAAGCGGTTGCTAAGATTAGAAGGCATAATATAGGAAATAATGCTACAAAATAGACTTAAATACCCCTTACAAATAATACAAAGGTTATATAGATACAACAGTTTAGATTACAAACACTGAAATATGCAGAAACTAATCTTGTTTAATACGTAGCTGTACGATGACAGTAAAATGATGTTTTCTTCCTTTTGTGACAAGGAACAAATACCACACTAATATTTGCTGATTACCATATTTTGATTGAAATCTTGGAAAGCAATTTACAGCGTGTTATACATGGTTTTTAAACCTCAAAATTCTTATGACAAAACAAAAATGAGTTTTGAAGGCATAAATCATTTCAGAACAAATATCCCTAGATGCAGTGAAGATAACTGAAACAAAAGTGATTTTAACTATCGTGTATCACATATTAGTAACAGAATCGAAATATATTTAGAGCAATAAAATAAATTTTGAAATTCTAATAAAGCAGCTATGTGAAAGGAAATGTCACTGACCTATGACATGTAAGTTGGCCACTGACCGGCTTACAACAGAACAAGAAATTGAGGCTGCAGAGATAACATTTTTGAGATCTGTTACAGGTTAGACACTTTTGGATCAAAGAAGGAAAGAAAACGGATAAGATGAGGGAATCCACAGTCTAAATGTATTTATAATTATTGAATACAGACACAAATGGCAGGATCGTTAAACAAAATGAATGAAGATCGAATATCTTAAATAATCGTTTCTCAAAGTGTGGTCCGCGGACCCCCGGGGGTTCGCGAGGGGATGTCAGGGGGTTCGCGAGGGGATTCCTAATTTATGTTGAATTAAAACTAGAGAAAACGTAGAACTGTATTTACTGAGTTACTTACCTGCTCGGTGCCGATCTATACTCCTCCAAAGGAGAGAAAGTCTCCGAGGGTCGAGACGCAGGGGGTTTGGCGAAGGTTCCCACACCCTTCCTGGACAGGTTTATGACACCCCATGTCAGTACAGTTAGACCATTCGAAAACATTTTGACGGCTTCTACTTGTGTGAATGAATCTCCTCGGTTTTAATATAGTGAATAGGGCGCATGTTTTTTAACGGTTCTGCTCCTTGTGTAGCATGCGTTCCCTGGCACAAATTCCCTGCCCTTGTCCTACTGTGTAAAACGCACATTCCTTACAGTGACCTTTTTTGCGTTGCTGGACTATACATACGTTTTACTTCACATTTCTTATGCAGCTATGGCGTTGTGCACCTACACTACCTGGCGATGCAGACTGAAGTTGTAATAGTGAGCCTACTAGTTTAACTAGTTGCTGTTCTGCAGATATGCGAAAAGAAAAACGGCGAAAATACAGCGAAGAATATTTAAGTTTCGGATTTTTTTCGAGCTGGAACTGAAGATGAATAAACCTCAATGTACTTTGTGGTGTGATGTACTGACCAGAAACCTGCTTAGCCGCCGAGAGATTTAGAGATGAAACATCAGGATTGCCTTGTTAAGACACTTGATTATTTTAAAATAAAAAGTAAATAGATGAAAATGAGTAAATCTAGAATAGAAATTTTTTTTTACTGGAACCAGTAATGAAAAAAGCTACACTAGCTTCCTATAAAGTAGTGTTACACTGACTGGTTCCTCAGCTGTCAAAGACCTGAACACAGTCCCACTGTCAAATGATTCAGTTAAACGTGTCCTTTCCAGCTACCTATATGTGACAGATAACTCTTTCATTGTTCACTTTCTTCTCGGGCAGCCAACCAGGTGAAAAGATGATTATATATCAACGTTTCGGTAGTGTACATCTCTCCCATCATCAGGATATTTATAAAATATCCTTTTATACAAAAATATAAAATATCCAAATACACTTTTTTAATTTGGCCACATGGATCAGATACCTTGCCTAGCTTTCTTGCTCCTCTCAACAGCCTTCGACCTCAAATACAGTTTACCATGGAAGTGGAGAAGGATGGAGCTCTTCCATTCCTGGACATTCTTGTTTCAAAAAACAGCAACGGTACACCGGGGCATGCTTCACCGCAAGGCTACACACACCGATCTCTATCTGAACGCTCATAGTTTCCATCATAAGTCTCAATACACTGGCCAACAGAGCTTTGTCAATATCTGATCCCAGCCACAAAAAACAAGAATTACAGCTCCTGAGACTCACTTTCCTTCAAAACGGCTACTCCGAATATGACGCTGAAGCCTCGATCACCAAAGGTAGGAAAGGGAAGCATGTAATACAGCAAGCGTCAGATAAGCCTACCGCTACAGCCTGCACCCCGTTTACCGGCAACCTATCTGGCAGAATCAGCAGAATTCTCGCCAAATACATCAGGACCATCTACAAGCCACCTCCGAAGATTAAACAGCTGTTCAGACCGGTGAGAGACAAAATAGACTTCCAAGTTCCGGGAGTGTAGCGCATTCCCTGTGAATGTGGGATACCGGAAGGACCACCGCTACTAGAATAATCGAACATGAACGGAGCATTCGTTTAATGCAACCTGAGAAGTCTGGGCTGTCAGAGCATTGCTTTGATAACGACCCTAGAGTCAATTTTCGGGAGATGACCATCTTGGCAATATTCAAAACTTACTGGAAGCGGAGAATTAAGGAGGCTTTGGCGATTTCCTCTGAAAGAAGCACGCTTAGTCGTGATTCTGGATTTCAGTTCAGCTCCTCTTGGAAACCGGCCTTAAAAACGGAAATCCATCGAATTATGAAGCAAAGATCAATACAGCTTGATAATCAAGTTAAGTAGTTACGTTTCTTTGACACAATTTTCTACACTCACGCCATCTCCTGACCTGGCATTTAAGTCACTGAAAGCAGTCTTTTGTTGAGTAATGCGACATTTGATAGTGTTTTGTCTTTGTTTATAGTTGTGTTATATCCAGTATTTCATTTGTGGTTATAACATTTTATAAATATCCTGATGATGGGATAGATGCACACTCCCAAAACGTAGATATCTAATCGTCTTTGCACCTGGCTTGCTGCCCGAGCAGAAAGTGAGCACATTCGTCGCCAGGAAAGCTTCAGGTCTTATTTTCACTGTTGTGCAACATAAAGCCATTCAATGTATTTGCTAAGGGACTTAAAATCACCAACATCAAGCCCAGCTTAACTGAGCTTATTCAATAAAGAAAACAGTTGCATTGTTCACATTAATACATTCCAATGAACAGAGTTTCAAGCTTTTTCCACAAACTGATGTTTTTAGTAACTCAATACTAACTTTGTTGAAATGGTGAAATGGTAGATTCGTAACATTATGAATAACTTTTATATGTATAAAAATAGTTTCTTTTTATATGGAAAATAAATTCATTTTATAACATGTGCGTAATGTTATTAATCCTTGGGTAATCCAAGGAGTGTGGCATTTCTAATTTTACTGATGTAAGGATTAAGTTAAATAAAAATATAGTTGGGCAAACTTGTATACAATTTACTTTAAAGTGAAACAAATTTAATAAATACAATTTAAAAATATGTTTCATTTAAAATACATTTTATGCACAAGTTTATTTTGTTTAGTTTAACTTTAATTTTTTAAAATTTATTATTAATTAAGTATTAAACTAAATATACAAGAAAACCTTTTGTCTTATACATAGAGTAATTATTTAAACTCCAATTATGAAATTCAACCAAAAGTGGACTCGTTTATATAAACTGAGTTGCCAAAATATGGGTTTCCCCGAACAAGTTGTTAGATGATAAGGGGGTCCTTGAGGCAGAAGAGTTTGAGAAACACTGACTTAGATAATGCAACATGGTAAGCAAATAGGTGAAAGGAGTATCGACATACAGCAAATGTGGTGACAGTTATTGAACAGGTCGCGATGATGACTTTATTGCATACAGTTCCTCTGCTCTGTTAATAGACTTCAGTTCCAAGAATAGCTCTGGATGCCCGCCTTTCATGCATCCCTATGTGTAGGTCGAAGCTAATCAACCTCTGCTATATTATAGACGGATACATCTAAGTTTAACTTCCGCTGCGAAATTTGCTGCAATGCCCAGAATTTAGATGTACTGGTACGTGTTCCATTAGAGTAATAGCTCATCTCAATTACATCTGTATCCCGCCCGCTCTATCGCCGTGTTTCTACCTCAAAAAGTTCAATCTGCCTTTACCTGAAATTATTTCACTTTCCGAACCAGGCTTGTACAGACGCCCTTCTTTTGATCTCACTGTCTCAGTCCACAAGAAAACGAAACTGAGAGAGGCGTATTCCACAAACCATTTCAGAAGAACATTCTAGCAGTCTAAAGTATGTCTGTCCTCTTGGATCCAGGTTAGAATGCAACAACGGAAGTTACAGCGGAGTTTCTCAACCACATGATCCTCTCATCACCTTACCACCTTCTTTTCTAAACTTAAGTATGGCATACAATCCATTATAGACGAAAATCAAGTGACACCCTATGCCATAAATTCACTATCAAACGCGTAACAACCTTGTAGAAGTATAGCACGGAACAACCACCTCTAACAAGAGGACTTGTTGATAAAGAAAACTAAGAAAGAAGGAACACGATATCAAACTGCCCATCAATATTTCCTTATCGTAACACATCAGTCTCATTCTGAGCTTCCTGCATAAAAATTGCTAGTTGAGATTTCAACAGGGGCGGCTGGTGCCTCTCAAAATCGGTAGTTCACAAAGTTATCAATGCAATTTAATTTTTTGAACTACGAGGGCTGTTCAATAAAGCTGTTAAATTTTATTAAATTCTGTTAGCTTAATGTGAAACAAGCACTCAGTAGTAGTTTCATTGTTGGTACTCCTGGTTCCCGCTTGTGAGTACCAGACAAGTTCAGACACGTTCAGTATCGCCTTTGGAGGTAACATGCAGTTTAGGTTGATGTTAGAGGAAGATCTGCAGTTTCTTTCAAACGTAATCACTGCTGATGAAACTTGGCTACATCATTTTGATCCTGAGAGCAAACAGCAAATCTCAGCGTAGAAATCTCCATCACCAACCCCTAAATAGGCAAAAGTGGTTGCTTCTGCTGGGAAAGTTATGGTGATCTAATTCTTTGATATTCATGGCATGATTTATCATCATGTACCTGCACACACATCAGTAACTGGACAATACTACAGGGATGTCCTGAAAACATTTCAAGTCCATATTGTGACTTTGTGGGTTCGTGAAATTACAAGTCCAATTGCACAAACTGAAAATGTTCATTTCCTCCGAATAACAGTTGAAATACTTGCCGATTACACAGAAATAAGTAGCACACACAATTACAATTCGCCAGTTCGTCTGTCACAGGTCCACTCTATACTCACAATTACGTATAACTCCTCTGTTACACGTACACAGTCTTCCAGTCCGTTCACTAGCACGGCGCTCCTCACGGCTGCTCGCCAAGAACTGAACTCCCTCCAGCCCGGCGCGTTGCTTATATAAGACCAACTGACCTATCTAGATGGTTCCGGGCTAGATGAAATATCCCGACCGTTCCAGACCGCGAGGGAGGGGAAAAAAGAGACTGCCAGTAATGTCTTTCCAACCATCCCCTCGCCAGCGCTACAAGATAAGTGGGTGGGCATGGCCCGAACGCCTCCTGCCGCCCACCCGGCTGCTAGCTAACCGTGCCTTCCGATAATTAGGTGACAATATCATGCGCATAAAACTACATTTCCGTGAAGCAGGCGGGATGCTGCACCACGATAATGCACGGCTGCACATTGCCAAAGTTTTTGCTGAATATCTTGCAAAAATTAGCGTGAAGTGCATCCCTCGCCCTCCCTATAGTCCGGATTTAGCCCCATGTGACTTCTTTCTATTCCCTAACTTGAAGAAACGCCTTCGTGGGAGGCATTATCCATCATCAGAAGCAGTGATGAGGGCTGCGGAGGCGATTTTGAAGGATTTCTCAAAAATGGTTTCCAGCATGTCTTTGAAGACTGGCAGAAACGCTGGGACAAGTGCATCGCATTCAGGGGAGACTATTTTGGGAAGGAACATAAAAATTATGAGGATGAGTAAGGGTACGTTGTCAAAACAAAATAGTGATCATTGTTGAACAACCCTCGTAACAAACGGTTGTTTAAGCCTGTCACTATAGACCGCTGTATACAGAAGTTAACGGTAAGTCACAGCATATAACACAACATTCGTATTTCAAAAACACTCTAGAGCATGGCACTCTTCTATTTGTACATCTTTGATTTCTTTTGATATCTCTTCATGGCAGACTTGAAGGATACATAATAAGAGTTCGTTCGGGACTGTCTTGAAGGTCCCGTTAAACACTGTAGCATTCTTCACATAGGCTTTTCAGAACACAGTCTAGTTCTGCACTGAAGTTTATCAGTCCTCGAAAAATACCAGGATTGCTCGATGCAGCTGACTCATCGTGTCTTCGTAGAGCTAACTCAAAGGCTCCACAAAACCTAATGCAGTTGACAATGTTTAAAACATATCTATTTTGAGCCATTTCTAGTTCTTCTATTGTTCTCCGATATGCACTGTCAGTCTGCGTTGCTATATTTACATTGACAAGCATAGCAAAACTGACTGTTTCTCATGTGCAGTTTTGAAGTTACGTGTCTTTTAGGCGCGATCGTGAAGGTGCTGCAAATCATGCATGCCATGCTTTGTCGACGGATCTTCAGCGCCAAACAGAATGCAAGGAAAGAAAAACAGGGCACTTTTAATATCACAAACACACATAAAATTATATTTCTCTTATACATCGTTGTTAAAGTTCATGTAAAAGCATCCTGTTTTTCTTTTGACTACCTGTATGATTTTTATATTTGGCTGGGACTTCCAAATCGCTTAATTTTAGTTTTTTCTTCTTAGCTAATTTTTTAAAAAGTATGTGCTGATAGACACTGTATGGAATGCATTGTTTCTCCTTATACCACAATTTACCTGTATTTAAATAAATAAGATACACTACTCAAAACACGACACAGCTAACAAAACATGGCACAAACCATGTGACTATATACTCCTAACAGTTGACCGATGCAAAAATTTAATATGAAAATAATTAATGGCGCTGAAAGCCGAAGGAGCAGGCCTAGCATCCACTATTCTCTGGCTGCTAGGTTAACCTTACGCTCCGTTTTACCCATCTACTTGCCTCGGCACTAACCAGGTTCATCCTGCCTCATACCTGCCCATTGTATGCCAGTGGTTTGTATCTGGGAGTGAACTATTCGGCACCTGCAAACAATACAGTGCGCTGATGTACAATGCACTAGACAAGGTCGATATGAACTCCAAATGGAAAAGTTCATTGCATTAAAAGGAGACCCAGCACTTTGGTCGTAGCGCAAACATGCTACCCTTTTGAGAAGCTGCCCCATTTCTTGTTGTCACCTGTATGTCAACAGTGCTCAACACAAAGTTCACAATTGCATAAACCTAAACGAAATTGTGCTTCATGGAAATACAGTGAATATGTAGGTTCGTAGAATTAAGTCTTGTTTGCAGAAATTTGAAATCCATTTATTACACGTAAGCCACTCTTTGTACAACCCTGGCAGCAGCAAAAGTATGTAATATGCACAAACGCAGTCTCCAAGGTCTTCAGTCCACCTTGCTTCACCACACATAAACAGACAAAACAATACGCTACGGTACATTTCAAGCGTCCACATACTCACAGCTGCACAAGTCAACCAATAACTAGCAATCCACGCCGCGGACTTTTATACCTCCAGTCATTTTCTAGAATGTAATCGATCGTTCGATACGAGAGAAAGACAGAACTATCTGTCTCCTTCTCTCTCTTGTCAAGCGTCCAACGCACACGCATCACTATCTGTCTCTTGCCCACGCGTGACCGGCAATGACTTATCGTAGCTCTAACGAAACAATGCGATGGGTGACACTACTTAAGTATGTCTACAAGTAAAAGAGTTATTTTTGCCATAATTTAGCATGATGTACTAATATATGCAGAAACATCCTGCAAAGATAAGTTATATCGGACGATGAAAGAAATGGGTGAAATGATGCTTAAGTATGTCCTGGTTTCATGGAGCTTATAGTTACCCGACATTCGTCTGAGTCTTTTAAGTTTAAATAACTTAAGTACATTTTTAAAGAAAACTGTGCCATAAGTTTCCTGCATGAAGTTTAAACTACAGCCCAAAATGTTAGGATAACAGTTACTTTTGTTGGTGTTTCTTTATTACCTTTCTCGAACTTGGATGACGAATTAATTTCATTTATCTTCCACGTTCGTTATGAAATTGTTTCATGATATGGAGGATTTTATAGTAATTGCTCCTTTTAACTCCTTGTAGCATTGATTTCGTGAAGTTCTATCCATTTAAAATAACCCAGGAAAATTCCCCAGTGCTCAAACAAAAGGATGTGCAACATGGATGGAGCCTCTGATTTCCCTAACCTCTGTCAAGCAGCCTTTAAAATTCTGGAACTGTTACATAGTGTATGAGTATCCTTTGGTGTTAGACAACCCTAGGTCACAACAGTCGAACAAGTATCGAAGTCCTTGTACCATCCTATTGATTCCTTATCTATTCAATAAGAACTAATACAACACTATCCCCACAACCTTCTTATAAACGAGAAGTTCTTCAACATATACAACATAACACTTCGAAGTTTCAGGAAACCAAACTTATTACACCTTTTTAAAAAATACATATTTTGTAATCTTCAAGAAAAAATATTCTTCTCGGTAGATACATCGAGATAGATATATCGATATATACATATATCGATAGATATGTTGTATATAACATCGGTTCACTGGTTCTATTAAACTCGCAAAGTTAGGCATATGAACGCTGGCCAATGTTGAAGCGGAGCGCTATGGCAAAGAGTGGTGTGTGTATCGGCAGAGGTTCTATACATAGCACGTTTTACCCCCCAGCAAAGGTTCTGCCTATTTTTCCCGTGAATAAACACATTAAATATTCTTAAAACATTAAAATCTTACCTTGACACACGTCACAGCAGTGGAACAGCAAGCACGGTTTCCAATTCAGTAACTCGCTTTCCAACTTTCTAGGTCATTTCCGGAGACTGAAATACAGGCTGCTTCACTAAATATTCGTGACACGGTGTGTACACTACCTACACCACACACAAGCTTCCACATTTAACTGCTGGGGTCCTGAAAAACATACAATTGCCCTGTTTTCTGGATTGGAGAGCTTTATAAACACATTTTCACATTAGATATAATTTGTGTGCCCCGAGAATGAATCTCACGTTTATAGATCGAAAAAAGGAATCACAGCTTTTCCATCTCCAAGGGTCATGTTCACGCAATTGGATGGCAAACTCTGCAAAAAATGTGTTGTGTATGATAGCAATTTAATGTAATATTAAAAATATTTCAGCTCGAGTTAAACACACGACTTAACGATGCCATTCACTGTAACAAATGACCCGCCTATACTATGAAAACGAACTTAAAATTAACCCTGTTTCAAACGGCGCGACTTATGTTTTCATAATAAGTGCATTATTTATGTTTGAGATATTGTGAGGAAAGAATGATGTTGGTTTTTTAGGCTTACCTGTGCTGAATGGATGGATGTTGCCATGGCATGTGAAGATAAAACGTGCATCGTTCGTGTTCTAAGTATCGTAGAGACTGGATTTTTCTACGGTCATGATCAGCAAATGAAATTGTTTCTTATTATAAGACTGGCATCTGTTATTTTAAAGGCATTTATCCGAGCGTAGTTAATATAATGTTCTCAGTTCTATCGTGTGAAATGCGTGTACCACATTAGGCAGCGCTTATAGGAGGGGCAAGTTAAGGATTTACTTCAGTCTGTAGTAAGGCGTGCCTCCATAAGCCTTAACTTTGCGAATATTATAATGCAAGACATTTTCCCTTTATAAAATATTTTAGAATTTTCTGCCAAGAAACTTGATTACAGCCTAAACACAAGGGAAAATAAGAAAAATTTTCTTACATGGGAGTTTTGGTAAACTTTGTATATGTATAGGGTTAGAATAATGTTCATTTGAGAGTTTTAAGACTGTTTTAACACATACCTCAGTATTTGATAAATCATAGTTAAAGAAACAAATATGACATAGAATCGATTGTCACTCTTCAAGGTGTGTGAAGTGTTACGTCATATCCGTTATGCGTCCTCCTTGTAGCCAAACGTAGCCTGAAGTTGTGTCTATGCAGAAATAAATATAATCTCCTTGCAATATTAGTAAGGTATATGAAATATTTATCAACTTATTTTCAGAATTAGTTAATATAAGCTTTTTTTTTTTTTTGTAAAATTAATTATTTGCTTGATGGTTTGCTTTTACTTTGATTGCCGCCTTTAACTAAGGTGATGCCGAAGTATTGACGAAGTTATGCCGCCTCTATGATGTAGAGGTAGCGTGTCTCACGCTCAAGATCTCCAGATAAGTTTTCCGGATAATATTTTTCCGGTGTTTTCCCTTATCCTGAAAGATGAATGCCGGAATGTATGGATTCTGGATTCATTTGAGCATCACTTCATTCACCGTCCTATATGACTTTACGTTAGAGGACGTTGAATACTCCTCAAGCTCGTTGGTCGGTGTATCTGCTACCAGCTGCTCCAGTGGTGATCTATACAGTTTGTCTAATGTCTTAGAAAACTTATTTCCAAGAAATGATTCTTTGTTTACCCATTCCACTCCACACCGCTCGGTACAAAGCCATTAGTGAGTACAATAGAACTAAGCTTTTTGTGGGTTTCCTGGGCACGATTATACTGTTGCAAAATATACTTGTTGTACATCAGTTCTGTGTTGCTAGTAACCTAAATAAGATTTTCTCTTTAGACCTTGGCTAAATAGTATGAGTGTTAGGTTGAATAACAATGGAAAATGGGGAGTACACAGGAGAAAAATGGAAACAAAAGAAAGGGCGGCAATGAATGGGATAGGAATACACAAATATAAGCTAGAAATGACAACCAAGTGTTTAGAAAGAATGTACGAAGCACTCGTTGAATCCAAAATGTTGTATGCAGTGTAGATCTGGGGGGAACACCGAGGTAAAAAAGTCGGTGGACCAAAACTACAGAAGGTTTTGTAAAGAGCTACTAGGCTTACCAAGAAGTAGATTTAGCAGAATTAGGAAAGACAAGAAGAAATGGAATAATAATGGGAAGAATAATAAATTTTGGTATAGGAGTTTGGTTAAAGAAGGGAAAATTATGAAATTTTGCAAGAGACAGCAAAAAGGATTAGAGAACTCAAATAGTTGGTGAGCGGATATAGGAGGAATTATAGAACAAATAGGAATGGGAGATATTTGGAGATTAGAGGACAGGAATACAAGCGATGTGAGTAAATTGGTAAAATGCATAATAGAAGATATAGAAAGACAGGAAATTTGGGGAAGTCTAGAAAATGTGAAATCATTACAATTTTACAAGCAAATAAAAGGAAATTTGGGACGAGAAGTATATGTAGATTACCACAATGGGCAAGAGAGAAATGGGTTAGCTTGGATGAGAACAGGAACAATATTTCTAAGAGGGATAAGAGGCAGGGAAAAGGGAACTTTTGAATTGTGTGTGTGTGGGGGGGGGAGGGGGAAGAAATCATAGAACACTATGTAACAGAATGCGAGGAGGTTGCAATATGGAGAAAAAAGGTTTGGGAGGAAATATGGGAGAAAATAGAGAAGAGGATAATAGCTATAGAAATGTTAACGGGAAGGGAGGAAAGGAAGGTAAGCAGTGTTGGTGAGTTCTTGCAGAAGGTAAAAGAAAGGTGGGTCGGAGATGTAAAAAATATAAGAAAGGAATATGAGGGTGGAAGAAAGAGGGTAATTAAGTAACAAGGAGGCATGGAGGTTAAGAGCTACCTGGCAGAGCAGAAGACCAGGGTGTAATGTAAGCCAAGGTAGCAATAAGGAAATACAAATAAATGTAGCCCAAAGTTGTAAATTGTAAAATTTTGTAATATGCACTGTAAAAATCTAATCTAATATAAAAATAATGAGAACTAGGAAATTAACGAAGGTAATGCGAATGGTGAAGCGATACATGGTGAGATTAACGAGGCTAACGAATGGTGGCTTAAAAAATTGTGAAGTTAACCAAGCTGATAATAATTTCTTAATACAACCACCAGCTAGGACTCTAACCAAGAAAAGAGACGCCATAGGCAGGGGAAGCAAGATCAGGAAACAGAGCGCAAGTATGTTACTGAATTTTAGAAACTTTCTAAAAACTGTAATTGAAAATGGGGGGGGGGGTTACTACCGTCGAAAAAAATGAATAAATTAACTGCCGATGCGGCTGGTGTCGGAATAATAACGGTAAAAAATTGCATCAATTAACATCGCTAGTTACAGCACTCCAACTAAAAGGAAATTAAATAAAAATAAGTTTTCATTAGACAAGATCGACGACTTCAATCGTGATTTTTGCGTGGGACTGTGTACGAAGTTACCCGAAAAGTGAATCTTCCAACTTTCGCCAATTAACGGAAATGGTGCATAAGAAGACGGTTGGAAGTGATTGTGTTCCCGTAGAGCAAAAGTACAGGGCATAGTCTTTTATTATCTATGGGATTTGAGTATGGTGCTACGATAAGGAAATATATTAGAGGTGAGTCGAATGAAATTGTTGTGTGGAGGTATAAATATTTGAGTCTGGTTGGCAGTAAGGCTTGGATGATAGGATGTCTATGTAGGCTTATAAAAGGGATAATTATTTTTATTTGTAATAGCAAAACAAGAATATTTAAAGTGCATTTTATTAAATTGTACGTATTATTCTGTGTAATCTTATAGTTTAAAATAATTATATTTATGAATTCTGAACCTTGGGCTAAGAGCATTTGACAACAGTGTAGTAAAACTGCCAGGTCATAAATAACGGACCGGACAGGGAAGAGGCTACTCTAATTTAATGTGTCGAGAGACTATGGAATGGGGAAGCGATGTTAAGAACCTGGACCAACTATATAATCTTTATCTCAGGGTAGAGTGTGATGGTAGACAACACCGGGTAAGTGACAAATAATTACTAGAAGGCATGATTGATCCGTTTGAAGTGCGTTGCAACTTTTAAGGTCAAGGAATTAAACTCTTTTTATATCTTAGTACTAGAAACTTAACCAGCGAAGCTCTGACGTACTCAAATGCTTCACTAATAACAATGTGCAGCGCAGGTTTCCTTGAGATTCAGAAATACCAAGCTGAATGTTTCTTGGTAAGGATCTACACATCCAAGCGTGTTCTTTAATCGCTGTGGCGGCCGATAACCAATATTTGTGTAATGCAGGACAAGAAAGACGGCAAATTTGTAAATGCAGCTCTACTGATAGCTAAAGTACTTCCAGTATGTCTATACAAACCACCATTTATACATAAGTTACCAAATTTTAAAGCTCATATCTGAAAGAGTTTCACTCTATAACTTTACGAAGTTCATTTCATTTCATTCCGTTTTTAGAACTAATAAAAACGTACAAAAGCTTCTGCGATAGATAAACATACTAAATTCCAGAAACACCTTGAAACTAATGCAGTATATCTAACGTTAGTTACCGAGAAGTACTAACCTAATTGTCCTTAACTGAAGCTAATGTCATGCTTCAGAATTTACAGGGAGTGTCCGTAAAGTAAGCTCTCCAAGGCGCTGGAGTACTAAGGAACGCTATTACGCGAGATCCGGCAACGATATCCTGTAGCATGGTTTCACCCCTTCAAATCCTCACCACAACGAACCTGTTGCAACCATTAGTCTTGGCTGGGCAGCCGTTTGCGTTGGAGCTACCTATCACTTCCGCTGCCAAGTGCGAGTTGCGTGCAGCGATCCGTTTTTTGAGTGCCAAGGGCACTACCCTCACTGAAATCCGTCATCAGTTATCCGAAGTCTATGGGCCAAAGTGTATGGACATCAAAACCATGAGAAAGTGGGTCAGAGATCTCAAAGACGGACGTACAGACGTCAATGACGAACAGCGTTCTGGCTGGCCTTCGGTTTAGCCAAAACAATTGCAAAAGTGGAGCAAGAAATACTTAAAGATCGGCGTGTGACAGTTCGTGAGCTGTGCGAACGTACCCCTGAAGTGAGTAAGACTACGATTGACAATATTTTGACCGAACATTTGCATTATCGCAAGGTGTGTGCCAGGTGGGTTACCAAAATGCTCACCGAAAGACTATGAACGGCAACGTGTTGAAGCGGCCCAACGATTCCTGGAGCGCTATGCAGAACAGGGCGAGGAATTGTTGGATGGAGTTGTCACTGGTGATGAAACCTGGGTGCACTACACAACACCAGAAACTAAAGAACGTTCTCGTCATTGGCGGCATTCGACTTCGCCGACACCGCGAAAGTTCAAACAGATATTTTGTGTCGACAAAGTCATGGCCAGTGTATTCAGGGACAGAAAAGGTGTATTGTTGTGTGAGTTTAAGCCTAGCGGCACAACAATAAACGCTGCTAGCTACTGCGAGACTTTAAAAAAATTGCGACGTGCCATTCAAAATCGAAGGAGGGGAATACTGACGAAGGGAGTGACTTTTCATCACGACAACGCTCGTCCCAATACTGCACATGCAACGGCTGATCTGGTCCAGTTTGGATAGGACATCCGTACCCATCCCGCTACAGTCGAGACTTAGCACCCTGATCATCATCTGTTTCCTGGGTTGAAGTCACACCTGGGTGGAACATATTTCCAGGCCGACGATGAGCGCTACCTGCGCAACTTGGCGGGAGAGTGCTATGACAAAGGTATACAAAAACTGCCACAGCGTATTCAAAAGTGCATCGATCGCAATGGTAATTACGTTGCAAAATAGCTGTAAGTTCCGCCTTTCCATCAATGTAACATTCACTAACAATAAACATGTTTTCTATATTAAATAAAATTGGGATCTTATTTTACGGACACGCCTTGTACTTTGAGAGGTAGCTAATTATTTTAAGAAGTCTTACAGGTTACAGTTATTAAGACCCATTTCTCTTCCCAAAATGGCCTTTCCAAAATCCAAAATAAAGTTACGAAAACTGATTGAGTCAGTTTCCACGTTAAACTCATGATCTTCATGGGATCCCAAGTAGAATACCATATTTGTAGTGCAATTCAGACAACAGACATTTTCAGCCTCTCATTCTCTAATTTCAGGAGCACCACCTGAGAGTTGGAGAAAGAGTGAAGCATTTTGTTTATCTGTTTGCTCAGCCTGGTCCGAGGATTTGCAATTCACACGCTCTTAGACCATCACTTGACTCCCCGGAGAAACTGCGGGCTTATTCTCCCAGAGAAAACGTTTTTATGTACAACCACTTCATTTCAAAGGTATGATGTATTCTAGTCAGATAACTTTTTCCACTCTCTCTGTTCCATGCCATTCTTACAAATGATTGTTGCTCTCTCTACTTCATGTAGAAATAGCTTTGTTACATATTCCCTAGTAGGTAGAGGGGAGTAAGGGAATGCAGTAACCTCAAAGTGATAATCAAACGTCTTGTGAGATGGTTGGCATGTGATGACATTGAAATTATATTCTATTTATATCACCGGGAGGGGAAAAACGACTTAACCATTTGAATTGCAAAGTTAAAAACTATCAATGAATATTTCGAAAATGGTTAACACTACAAAATTTTACTTGAGAAAACTTGTATGCTTTAACGTTATCCAACTTTTTCTTTTATTTTTTGTCCTAATTTTTTGTCTATCGCTTACGGTTTACCAGTAATGCAAAAGTAATTCGAAATGAAGAGTACTTCAACACTTCAGAGATTCTTTCTCAGAAAATTAAAAATATTGTTACCGATCGCATTGTTGTGTTGGAGCCGCCGTAAAGCCGGAACTGTGCGCGTGGGCAGGAAAGAAAGAGACAAAGTATCGTTCAGAGCTGGACGCCTGCCGAGAGTGAGAAACAGAGAGACAGGGGATTGTTCTGGAATTTTCCGCTTTTCTGATGCCTTCGGGATTGTTATCGAGTGTTCTGCAGCATTCTAGAAACAATGGCTGGCGTATAAAAAGCCCCGCAAGGTGCTAGAGCAGCAGTTGTGTAGTGTAGTTGAGTTGTGCTATGGTTATTGCGACAGTGAACATTGGAACTGTACCGCAGTGATTTCTTTGCTTACATGCAGTGGAGCATCGAGTCGACCTTGAAGACTGCTGTTTGTCAATGTCACGTCTTTTTTGTAGTTTACGTCCTTCAACGTTAATTCATATCGGACGGTCAATGAATTAGGTGAAATGATGCTCAAATGAGTCCAGGGTCCCTGGAGCTTCGTTACCCGACATTCGCCTTGAACGATGAGGGAAACACCCGGAAGAAAACCCTATCCAGGTAACTCACCCTGACCGAGATTCGAACTCGGGATCTCTTGAACGTGAGGCAGACACACTACCATCTACGCTACCGAGGGGGCGTCACTTCTTTTTGCTGCGGCGAAGGTTGTGAAGGTTTTAGTGCAATGAAGAGTGGTCTCTCTCTCTCCCTTTTTTTTACTTGTTCCATTTATACCTCGTCTTTAACTCCAATGGTCATATCGACGGCCGTTCTCCTTTGGAACATACCGAAGGTCTTTAACTCGAATTCTTTAGGTTATAGTCATTAGATCACGCACACATTCACACCCTCATTCATACTTCCAGACTCTGGGGAAGAAGGGGGAATTATCTTGGTCGGAGAAAAATCCCCACCCCCACTGCCGGGAATCGAACCCGGGACCCTTAGCACGGCAGGCAGCTGCTCTACCGATGAAGAGTGTTTTAAAGTTCTGTAAACAATACTTTTGATTCTAGCAACCTACGAGTCACAATATGAAATTTATTTGATATGAAAAGAGATATTAAACAATGGTAATTTAATTCAAATCTTTACAGCTAGTTGAATGATATTAAAAGTTTCCTAAAATTTTGGATATCATGAGTAGTTTTGTATGAATGCACCATTTTGAAAATGTTGGTCTTGTATATTTGGAAGATGTTGCACTAATTGCTAGGATAGCATTACGTTTACTACAGAGGGAAATTGGCACTGCAACCAGCCTTGATCTATTGTAACTAAGCCACTAAGTGAGGCATCCTCGGGAGGAAGGATTAGGCGAGAGGAGAAAGCGGGCGGCCGGCCAAGGAGCTACGACAATACAAAGGGCAGGCTACCTACCTTTTAGTTAGATGGATGCCTCACCCGGTAAGCCAGGAGAAAGATCATTTCCCCCTCCTGTGGTTCGGAAGCGGTCCCAGCAGTTGCTTTGGAGACGGGCAACCGACCTATCGCAAGGGTAAATTGGCCATTCAGAACATATCATCCTACCATGCACCGCCGAGGCTACTGCCGACACTTCTACCCTGAAAGAGACCATCACATGAGAGATAATGTGAAGTGTTAATGGAGATGCAATGGAGGGACAGGAAATTCGGTGATTGTAGTTGATTTACCCAGCATTCGCTTTGCGATCCAAAAAAAGGAAAAAAAAAAACCCCTCATGAATCAGGTATATCGGCCACTGGAATCGAACCTGAACCTCCCAAATGCTGTCCACAGACGAAACCGCGTAAGCCACCCGGCTCGTACCCTAATGGTAACTTCCATATATAAACGATTATTTGTTTCCGTGTTTTGCTGTTCCTAACAGTGATCTACTTACTTTAGTTAATTGATGAAAATTAATCATTTCTTCTCACTAGCCGTATATAGGCTAAGGTTTTTGATAGATAGGGTCAACATTAAAATTCAATGCCATAGCCAGGATTAGAACCACGGATCTCCTGGTCTCCGTCCTGTCACTCTAACCCATTGAGCTACCATGGCCAACGTGCCGTCCTGATATTAAATTCTCGAATTGACTCGTATATTTCTCCAGTAAACTACTAGGGGCATTCGAAATACACCGTTTGTGGCGACTTACTATCGTAAGTACTTGGGTCCCAGGCTTCATCATTTAACTCTTATTATCTTAGTTAATTAATGTAAATTAATCATGGTAGCTTAATGGGTTAGAGCGACTGGCCGGAAAATTGGAGATGCGTTGTTCAAATCCCGGCCATGGCAGTGAGTTTTCATGTTGAGTCTATATATAAAAAAACTTAGCCTATATAAGGCTAGTATGAAGAAGTGATCAATTTACATCAATTAACTAAACTAATAAATGTTAAATGACGAAGCCTGGGAGTCAAGTATTTACGATAGTATGTCGCCACAAACGGTGTGCCCGCCTCGGTAGCGTAGATGGTAGCGTGTCTGCCTCACGTTCAAGATATCCCGAGTTCGAATCTCGGTCAGGGTGAGCTACCTGGATAAGGTTTTTCTGGGGTTTTCCCTTATCCTTACAGACGAATGTCGGGTAGCTCTAAGCTCCATGGACCCTGGACACATTTGAGCATCATTACACCCATTTCATTCACCATCCGATATGACTTAACTTTGGAGGACGTAAAATTACACACAAAAAAAAAAAAAACGGTTTATCTCGAATACAAGAGTCCCTAGTGGTTTACTGGGAAAATATGAGTCAGTTGGAGAATTTAATGTTACGACGGCAGGCAATGGGTTAGAGCGACTGAATGGAAACCAGGAGATCCGTGGTTCAAATCCCGGCCATGGCATTGAATTTTCATGCTGAGTCTATCTATCAAAAAAACTTAGCCAATATACGGCTAGTATGAAGAAATGATCAATTAACTAAAATAATAAGAGTTAAATGATGAAACGTGCGACTCAAGTACTTACTGTAGTAAGTTGCCACAAACGGTGTCTCGGATCCAAAATCCCTAGTGATTTACCGGGGAAATGAGTCAATTGGTGATTATAATGCCAGGATTGCAGGACGGCATGGTAGTTCAGTGGGTTAGGGCGACTGGACGTAAACAAGGAGATCCGTGGATCAAATCCCGGCCATGGAATTGAATTTTCATTTTGACTATGTTAGTGATCTACTTGTTTCAACGTAGAGTTATGAATTACAACTGGTAAGTGGCAGAGGATAAAAGAATAAAGCGAAATCTATCTTGTACCAAATATTTGCCCCAACTTTGCACTGTTATTATTTTAATTTTCCGACAGTACACGTTCGCCAGCGTAACCAACTCTAGCGATGGGCGAATAATGAACAATAACTTATGAAAAATTAAACTCTGTAAGGATAAAATGCAAGTATCTTCAAAACATGTCATAAGAAATTTCAATAACCATAAACAGTGCAAAAGATGAACGTTGCATATACGTTATTATAATATAACAGTAGAAATGTAGCAAGTACAACGTTTAGCTGCCAAAACCATATTTCCAATAATAATGACATCTGTTCCATTTTCGATAAATAGCACAATAACCCACAGGAATGAACCAAACGAGCCAGTTGAAAAGAGTCATGCTGGGCAATCAGCGGATTGCCGCACTAATTAGAATACCACAACCTATATGAAATACATTCCTTGTGGCTTAAATGTTTCCTAGATATTAGCTTTTGTTAGGTAGGGGGTGATAACAGATTTTCTCAATACTTATTCTCGATATACGATAACCGATATTCGATACTCGATGCCAACATTTCTATTTCTAGTTTCAATGCAAAACGGAATATTGGGAGAACTGTGTAATGCAAATACAATAAAAATAGGTGCAAGTATTTAATGAGACAAAAGTTAAAACCATCAGTGTTTGTTTTTAAACTCTGCATTGCACACCTAAGGGCACTGAGAGGTCGATAGGCTTCAAACAATTCATTTTTTGTTTTTAATGTTAAAACTTTTTATAATTCTTCGGCTTTAAAATGATATATAACATAGGTTGGTAATAAAGTCGTTTAATTCGATAATTTAAAAATGGCGGGGTGACGATACGCCCACTTCCTGAGAATGGTGCTTAATCTTTGATCGCCATTTCCCAAAACCTTGATTTTCATACTATTAGGTGCATGTTTCTCAAAACCTATAAAGGATTTTGACACAAAATTTGTAGTGGTTATTTGGCAATGTTCCTTGAACACATTCGGCTAACATTTATGTTCATGTGATTTATAAAATGGATGAAAACAAATATTCAGTCATTGAACATATTATCCTTTTTTACTCAAAACTAATTAATTTTTCATGTACATAGTATAAGCTGAATGTGATTCTAATTTAGCCGATATTATAAAACTATATCTTAGGTTATTTAGGATAAAACTTGGTGCATGTAGCTTTAAATTCATACAAGTAAACTGCACCTGTAATATAGGGTGCAATAGTTTTTCAGGACACACGGTGTGATTTATGCCCCTTTTGCATGGACCTATGTGAACGTAATTTAAATGCTATACAGTAGTTAAATGCACACATCCTTATACAGTAACAATACCGAATTTCAATTTCTGATAATGTTTAGTTTGCTATATATTCAAATTTTAATATTGGTAAAAATTAGCCTTGTCTGGGTAAACATAATTTCCCAGTGCACCTATAACTCTTTTGGAGCCAAGTCCACTTCTTTTTATGTCATTTGAGTCCTGTTGTGTTAAGTAGTCTTTCAGAGAGAACTGTTGCAGGTGGCATACACAAATATTTAGTGGTTTTGATTCTTGTCTTTAGTTCTGTAAATTTTTAATTTCCTTTCTGGTAATCCAGTGCACTAAAAGTGAAGTCGTTGAGATATGCAGTGATTTCTTCTTGGTAACTGGTAGCCCACAAAAACAAAACTCATGACCGATTCCATAGAAAGCATTATTCAAGTAGATGGAGAACAAATAGAACACCGTCACAACTACATCTATTGTCACGGCAACAGGCATAAACGTTTCGGCACAAATAAGAAAACAGTCGACGGATAAAGTTTCGTGGTAATAATGAGCCTTGCTAAGCAGTTAATGATAGCACGGCTATTGTAAACAAGCGCCGGCAAGCAAGATAACTGAGGTAAAGGACTCGCCGGCATAGATTAAGTTACGCTTCTAGAATGTGATAGAATATTCGGATTACGTCATTAGATGCCTTGTTTTCCAGAAACATTTAGTGATTGACAGAATAGTCTGGTATTCATGAATTGGTGTATAAAAAGAAGCCATGGCTAGTGATGAATCAGTTGTAAACGGAGTAAGTTGTAGTTGTGTAACAAGAGTGTTGTTGTAAAGAGAGCTGAACTGGACGCTGTTAATGTCATCGACCTTGGAAGATTGTGTTGTTATGTGATACCTAAATTAAGGGGTGCAATCTATAAAGAATCGTAATGGATTTCAAAGTAATGTATATCTGTGTGGAACGCGTGTAGGTGCAGTTGGGTTGAATAGCAACGGAGTGGGTTGAGTTTTTTAACAAAAGACACGGGAAAGAAAGGGTTCTCTTAGTAACAATCCTGAATGGATAACACTTGACTTTGTTTGTGAAGGTATTCTTCGGACCCCTAATAATGACAATGGGCAAAACTGTCACAAAGGTTATCATCGTGTGTATAAAGGGCTTTGAGAAAGTGAAAGCTAGACCCCCACGCGCAGCCGTGAGTACAGGCAGTTCGTGTCTAGCAAACTATTAATAAAGTCCTCTTCTGTTTTGGTCGAGGGCAGACCAGAAGTGATGAGAGAAGATATTTTCGGTTTATACGTAGCTAATTAAGTATTATCGAGTAATAAGCATTCCGCCTTCAGTAACTTTAAACCGTGATATATTGCTAACCCTTGGTCGGCAACTTCGAGTTTAATGTGATAATAAAAAGAAGCAGTCATTAAACCAGTTGGAAACGGGCATTCCACTGTGATTAAAATTATCCTTCTCACACATATCCACGTATACCCTGGGAAAAACCTTATTTCTTTACCCTGAGCTAAACAAAATTGTATTTAACTGTAGCGGAAAGTGGAAATGTGTGCGACATACATTATTTACATTTGCATCAAACTGTCGCCAAAGTGGAACTCTTTGTTCGCCAATATATTTGCTACAAATTGGACCCAACGTTGTAACCTTTGCTCGCTACATAATTAGCTTCATATGTTATGTAATATTACGTGAGAACTGAAGAGTGTATTTCGACGGAAATAAAGAACATTTAGAACTTCGGCAAATTGGACTTTTAAATTTTACGAGCCCACCAAAGTCACATTATGTAGGCCAAATGGTGAGTCTCTCAGGGATAAGAGATGAAGAAATAAGAAGAAGCGTAAAATTAGCAGGGAGTAAATTCTGTAGCCAGAAATTCATTCTTCAAGACAAACATTTAAGACCACACATTAGAATAGAAACCCTTCAAACTTGCGTCATTCCAGTCTTACTATACGGCTGCCAAACTTGGGCACTAACGAAGAAGCAGGCACGCTAACGGGGATGAGTGAACAAAATAGATGTATAGGAGAATTCTTATATAGGTTAAGAGAAAAGTGGATTAGGATAAAAGAAGCAAAGGTCAAGAAGAAATGACATCAAGGTGCTCAGGAAACTCAAAGGTTTATAGCCACGGGACCTGAGTCAGCGGGTAAATCTAAGGGTCAGCAATTTTATGTCTTTGAACAGGAGGTATAATACTGTCATCTAATTATCGGAAGGCCCGAACAGCTAGCGGCTGGGAGGGCGGCAGGAGGCATTCAGGCCACGCCCTCCCATTTATCTTGTAGCGCAAACGAGGGGATGCTTGGAAAAACATCACTAGCCATCTCTTTCCCTTCCCCTGATATCTGGATCTCCCTATAAAGAGGCTGTAGTTGGCGAGTCAGTTCAGTTCTTGGCGAGCAGCCGGAGGAGCTCCGTGCTAGTGAACGGACTACAAGACTGTGTACGTGCATCGGAGGAGTTGTACGTAATTGCGAGTGCGAAGTGGAGCTGTGACAGACGAACTGGTGAATTTTAATTTTGTGCGCTACGCACTCGCAATTACGTACAACTCCTCCGATACACGTAAACAGTCTTCCTGTCCGTTCAATAGCACGGCGCTCCTCCGGCTGCTCGCCAAGAACTGAGCTGACTCGCCAACTGCAGATCCATTTATAGGGAGATCGCTGTTGCTGGAAGCCTCGCGATTTAGTGAACCATCCTGACTGTTCCAGACATCAGGGGAAGGGGAAGAGATGGCTAGCGATGTTTTTCCAACCATCCCCTCGTTAGCGCTACAAGATAAATGGGAGGGCGTGGCCTGTATGCCTCCTGTCGCTCTCCCAACCACTAGCTGATCGGGCCTTCCGATAATTAGGTGACAATGCTGCATGTTCTATGTTAGGGCAAGGCTACCCTGAAAATTCGCCGAAAATGATGAAAATTAAGGAATTTTCTTTCTTGGCATGTTTGGTAGCTTAGTCTTTGTAGTAAGAGGTTGTATCCTATTTTTATATTTTTTCAATATTTTAGGCCATCACGTGACAGTTTAAAGCGTCGTTTAACAACCGTTAAAAATAACAATTATTGCTTTAAATTAATTTTCTGAGATTTTTTTTCTAACAGTTTTCAGTATACACGGCTCACGCGTCAAAGTTTTTCATTTAACTTGGTGAAACTTACAGAATAGGTCCATGATATGTAAATAAGAAACTTTACATTCCCCCTTCTTGTTAATTTTAATGTTTTGAAAATTGTATGCTGTTAAGAGATAAAGAGAGTTATGAATTTCAAACATTTTAGAGCCAACACATGGAAACTATTTAAGAACAAGTGTTGCAAGAATATTCCAAACAATAAGAATGTGTTTCTTTTAAAATTGATCTGTACTAGCCAAAACCAAAATTTCAACTTAAAAGCTGAAATTTTTGACGCGGAGAACATTTTTAATTACCACAATATTGTGATTTGTGGGTTCGTATAATTAAAAGTCCAATTGCACAGACTCGAAATGTTCTTTATTTTCACCGAATTACACTTGGAACACTTGCCGATTATGAAGAATTACGTAGCGCATTCAATTACAATCCACCAGTTCGTCTGTCATAAGTCCACTCCACACTAACTATTAAGCAACACCCACAGTTAGGTACAAGTCTCTCTAGAGATGACTAAAAACTCCTCTGATACACGTACGCAGTCTCCAGTCCGTTCGCTAGCGCTGCGCTCTTCACGGCTGATCGCCAAGAGCTACCTGAGTGTCTACTCTAGCCCTTATATAGGAAGATTGCTGTTTCAGGAAGCTTCGTGGCGCGGAAAATAATGCCGATTGTTGCATACGTCAGGGGGAGGGGAAAGAGAAGGTACAGTGCCTAGTGGCCCTTTCCTAACCATTCCCTATGTTAGCGCTACAAGATAAATGTGTGTGCGTGGTCTGAATGCCTCTGGTCCCTAGCTCCAGTTGATCGTGCCTTCCGATAATTGGGTGACAATATTTTCACAATAAATAATTAATAACTAATGAACTATTTGGTCCATCAACATAAAAATTTTCATGCTAGTTTAGAATGATACTCGAATTATGTGACAAAATTTTCGTAATGATAGGTTTATTATTATAGAAATTGGAATTTTCAGTGTGGCCTTGCCTTAAATTTTATTGTACTGAAATTGTAATGCAAACTGTACAAATAAATATATAGCATATGTCATATCATGTTTAAAAGTAACGAAAGTGTTTTTAAATGCATCTCACAGTAAAGCTCGAGGACATTTCTATTCGCTGTGTCTCTGTGAACGTGTGTGGCAAGTTTCATTACTCCAACATTAAAACTGCGACTCAAGGAGCATCTTAAATAATGAAAAATGTTGACAATTTCCAATAGCGAGAAATAAAGGATAAAGAATTAGAATTCACATCTAACACTAGCATTGACGTAACGTTCAAACTAGATTAAGGCATTTAAAAATGGCTTGTGGATGCTAACTAAGCATTCTTTGGAGTCAGAAAGGCTTACACTATTTTGTAGACTAAAAGGAGGAAAAGGTGATTTGTTGAAAATGTTCATGAAATGTTAGTCATACATATCCTGCCAACTTGCGAGGCCGCGCCGTGCCTAAGTGGTTAGACCGCTTGGCTCTCAGCAAGGCGGCCCGGGTTCTATCCCAGGCGACCGAAAAGTGATATTTGTGGTGGACAGCGCGGCGCTGGGCGGGATTTCTCCGGGGCCTCCGGTTTCCCCCGCGATCTCATTCCATCGATGCTCCATCTTCATCTCATGTATCATCAGTGTCGCCGCCTGCGGTGTCATATGTAGTATAAGCGGGCGCTAAACACTAAACATTTCATTTGGCGACTTACGTAAGTACTTAAGTCCCAGGATATATAATTCAGATCACTATTAGATCAGTCATGGTAGATGATGCACGTTCTTTTCACATCATTTACATATACACTGGAAAAGGTTGCTACATGCATTGGTCGCTAGTTTGATGCAGCTTATTGTTACGTTGTAAAATTTTAAAGTAGTGTGGCCTATTCGCAGGGTAGAGCAAGAGTTCGGTCAAAGGGTATGCGTGGATATGTATGGGAGTAAGGCTGATTCTAATGACACTGGAACGCAAGTTTCAGACTGGTTTAATGACTGCATCTTTTTATCATCACATCAATCGAGAAGGTGACGACCAAGGGTTATCGTATCTACAATGCATATTACGCAATAACCTTTTCTCCTCAATTCTGGTCTGACTTCACCGAACACCCAACCAGTTGTGTCCCTTTTAATGGACCGCCAATTTTTCTGTCCTTGCTGCAGCTGCGTGTCACTTTCACCTCTCAAAGCCTGTCTTTATTCACACCAAAATTCCTTTGCTGACTATTTTGTCCATTGTGATTATTAGTCTCAGTCATGCCATTATTACAGGTCCGAACAATGCCTTTTCAAACAGTCAAGTGTTGTCCACTTAGAATACCTGCTAAGAACCCGCTTTCTCTCATCACATTGTTACTCATCCCAACTACACCTGCTCGGGTTTTAACAAATACACTCCTGGAAATGGAAATAAGAACACATTGACGCCAGTGTGCCAGACCCACCATACTTGCTCCGGACACTGCGAGAGGGCTGTACAAGCAATGATCACACGCACGGCACAGCGGACAAACCAAGAACAGCGGTGTTGGCCATCGAATGGCGCTAGCTGCGCAGCGTTTGGACACCACCGCCGTCAGTGTCAGCCAGTTTGCCGTAACATACGGAGCTCCATCGCAGTCTTTAACACTGGTAGCAAGCCGCGACAGCGTGGGCGTGAACCGTATGTGCAGTTGACGGACTTTGAGCGAGGGCGTATAGTGGGCATGCGGGAGGCCGGGTGGACCTACCGCCGAATTGCTCAACACGTGGGGCGTGAGGTCTCCACAGTACATCGATGTTGTCGCCAGTGGTCGGCGGAAGGTGCACGTGCCCGTCGACCTGGGACCGGACCGCAGCGACGCACGGATGCACGCCAAGACCTTCGGATCCTACGCAGTGCCGTAGGGGACCGCACCGCCACTTCCCAGCAAATTAGGTACACTGTTGCTCCTGGAGTATCGGTGAGGACCATTCGCAACCGTCTCCATGAAGCTGGGCTACGGTCCCGCGCACCGTTAGGCCGTCTTCCGCTCACGCCCCAACATCGTGTAGCCCGCCTCCTGTGCTGTGGCGACAGGCGTGAATGGAGGGACGAATGGAGACGTGTCGTCTTCAGCGATGAGAGTCGCTTCCGCTTTGGTGCCAATGATGGTCGTGTACGTGTTTGGCGCCATGCAGGTGAGCGCCACAATCAGGAGTGCATACGACCGAGGCACACAGGGCCAACACCCGGCGTCATGGTGTGGGGAGCGATCTCCTACACTGGCCGTACACCTCTGGTGATCGTCGAGGGGACACTGAATAGTGCACGGTACATCCAAACCGTCATCGAACCCATCGTTCTACCATTCCTAGATCGGCAAGGGAACTTGCTCTTCCAACAGGACAATGCACGTCCGCATGTATCCAGAGCCACCCAACGTGCTCTAGAAGGTGTAAATCAATTACCCTGGCCAGCAAGATCTCCAGATCTGTCCCCCATGGAGCATGTTTGGGACTGGATGAAACGTCGTCTCACGCGGTCTGCACGTCCAGCACGAACGCTGGTCCAACTGAGGTGCCAGCTGGAAAAGGATTGGCAAGACGTTCCATAGGACTACATCGAGCATCTCTACGATCGTCTCCATGGGAGAATAGCAGCCTGCATTGCTGCGAAAGGTGGATATACACGGTACTAGTGCCGACATTGTGCATGCTCTGTTGCCTGTGTCTATGTGTCTATGGTTCTGTCAGTGTGATCATGTGATGTATCTGACCCCAGGAATGTGTCAATTAAGTTTCCCCTTCCTGGGACAATGAATTCACGGTGTTCTTATTTCAATTTCCAGGAGTGTATATATTATTCCTTTGAAATCTATTACGATTATTTATTTATTGCATCCCTGAATTTTGGTATCATAGATCAGTGGTTAGAGCAACCGAACGGAGATCAAGACATACTTGGTTCGGATCTCGGCCATGGTATTGATATTTTCAGTCTCACTGTACCTTTCAACATGAGTAATGTGAAAGAATAATTCATTTCCACGATAGAAAAATATTTAGCAAGAGATATTTACTTGAAAGTGAGTGAATAACGTCATGGATGTGCATTTAAATCCCAGAAATGTATAACAGTAGAATATGGCGCCAGCAAGACGTAGGAGAAAGGTGAAAGCTTTTCATGTTGGTGCTACATTACACCGAGCACATTTAAGATAGAGAACAAAAGGGTAGAAAGCAGCACGTTTCCATCAGGGATGTGACAACAGGATAATAGAAGTGAAGGGCTATTTCCTTTGGAAGGAGAATGTGATAGCCACAGGTGACAGGTCGCTTTTGGAATTCCGATTACCTAGCTCGCCAGCAGGCAACACCATATTTCGGTCTTTCCTTTCAACACTAAGTATTTTATTTTCTATTAGGTACTTGCTTTTTCTCCTGTTTCCTTTATACTTTTTGCATGCCAGTTTTTCTCGTGTTTCCTTTCTACTTTTTGCATGCCATTATTTCTCCTTTTTCCTTTATACTTTTTGCATGCCATTCTTCTTCCTTTTTCTACTATATACTTACATAAATGGAGCAAGTTTATTCCTCCCTGTTTTCACGGCAAATAAACGTTTTGAGACACTCTCTATACAAAAAGGGAGCGTTTTAAAAAAGCGTCTGCGTGGAATGGCTTAGCTCAAAAACAAAACGTCGCTTAAAAGTCTTAGTATTTACGTTCAGCATCTACCAAACCTGCGACAACCATTGTGTTAATCCTCTATGGTCCAATGTGACTTTCAAGTAACAACCACTTTTAACGCTCTGTTTTATGCTATGATGAAAATTTTCCATTGCGGACATTTTTAACCTGAAAGTTACAATATGGAGGCCTTGTATGTGGCTTGTTTGGCTATTTAGTTAATAATATACTCAACAGGTTGAAGCTAAAGCAGCACACACAGCCACTTTACATTTTGATGTTACTAGTGGCACTTTGAACAAATTTATTTTATTTATCTGTGCAATAGAATTTGAAAGAATAATATCAGACACTACGATTAAAAGTAAATTATAGTTTAAAGCACTAAGCATCATATGCAAATGCATATCATTTATTATTTCAAGTTACGTTATCTGAAAGTTGCAGTGGAGCACAATAGTCACCATTATAAGTTAGGTTATGGCTGCACACTGGAGTAGAAGAAAACTGTCTGTCCAAAATTTCATATTAAAATTCGATATACAAGTGGTGTCTAGAAAGTAAGTTCTGTTTAAATTTATCTCCGCTGCAGCGCTGCGATCGCATTTCCGTACGTGCGCGGTAGACGCTGTGTATCAAGGAGAAGAAACGTGCGCCATTGTGAGATCGCTGTCAGCCAAGTACGCTTTGCTGTGCTTGTTTATACAATCGGTGTTGATTGAAAATCCCGCCGCTTGTGAAATCAGATCTGTGATTCGTTTTCTGAATGCTAGGAAAGTGAAACCAATTGAAATTTATCTGCAAATCTGCGATATATACGGACAAAATGTGATGAGTGATAGAATTGTGAAAAGATGGGTCCAAAAGTTCACTGAAGGACGTAGTGAAGTGCACGATGAAAATCGAACTGGGCGTCCATCTTTGGTTACAGAAGAACTGTTTCACGCTACTGATGACCAGATCCCCGAAATCAGAAAATTTACAATTATCGCTCTCGCTATGGAATTTCCCCAAATATCACGATCACTAGTTCATGAAATTGTTGCAGATAAACTGAAATTTCGTAAACTTTGCTCACGTTGGGTGCCAAAGATTCTTACTGAGCAACTCAAAACAATACGGATGGGTACTGCACTTCAGTTTTTGACCCGTTATGATGAAGGCGGCGAAGAACTTCGGACACGGATAGTCACAGGAAATGAAACTTGGGTTTCTTACGACACCCCTGAAAGTAAGCGTCAATTAATAGAATGGAGACACACCTCAATCCCAGCAAAGGTTAAGCCGAAACAAATCCTGACATCTCGAAAAATGATGTGCACAATGTCCTAGAACAGTCGCTGAGTCCAGAGGTTCTACTCCCATGAGTCCTGGGCCCGTAGGACCAAGACCCGGGCCTCTAACAACCAGGGAGAATCCGAGCTGTCCCAAAGGGCGCCCGATGTTCTCCGTGGGGCTTTCCATAGGACAAGACCTGGGTTACTAACAAGCTCCCCTGAGACACAAGACGGGATGATAGTGCATACGCCACTTACGCGCGCCAACTCCAAAGGTAAAGGCTACCGATTTGACCTCGGTGGGGCCGCCTGGCCAGTTAGCACACCTTCTACTAGCTCTGCAGGCGAGTACCCGGGAATATTGATGGCTTCCCCCAAACCCCGTCCGGAGACGTACCCGATTCCTACGGGTATCGGGAACCACTGCCCTCTCGAGACCAACCCAATCCGAACAACTTCCAGAGGGAGGGGCCCGAAAGTTCGGCCCGAGGTTCATCTAGTAACGTCAGAGATACCACGAGTGCTAAGGGTCCGTAGCGCCTGCACCACGGCACCTGAAAGGGACGGATCCCCTGGAAAGGCATCTTCCTCATTTATTTCTGTCCGCGTGGTCAAACAATGAAAGCAGATGTTTCTTACGAGATACTTACGAAATTGCGCCGCGCAATGCTGTCAAAAGGTGTTTCCCGTACGGGAGGGGATTCGTCGCCTTCATCTGTCGTGGTGCGGGCGCTGCGGACCCTTAGCACTTCATGGTACCTCTGACGTTACTAGAGGAACCTCGGGCCGAACATTCGAGTCCCTCCCTTTCGGAGTTCGGATTGGGTTGTCCTCGAGGGGCTGTGGTTCAAGAATCATGGGAATCGGGTACGTCTCCGGACAGGGTTGAGGGAAGCCATTAATATTCTCGGGGACTAGCCTGCAGAGCTAGTAGAAGGCGTGCTAGATCACCAGGTGGCCCCACCGAGGTCATATTGGTAGCCTTCCCATTTTGGTGTTGGCGCGCATGTGGCGTATCCGCTTACATCCCGTCTTGTGTCCTTGGACCAGTTGGTGGGGGCGCTTGTTAGTAACCCAGGTCTTGCCCTATGGAAAGCCCCACGCAAGACGCCGGGTGATCTTCGGGACAGCTCGGATATTCCCTGTTTGAAAGAGGCCCGGGTCTTAGTCCTACGGGTCCAGGGCTAATGGGAGTAGAACCTCAGGACTCAACTGCCAAAAGGTGTTGTTTCTTCAGGACAACGCACGACCACAGACTGCAAATGCGACGAAAAACATTCTATAGGTATTTGTCTGGGACGTATTTGACCAACCCCGTACAGCCCTGACCTCGCTCCTAGTGACTTTCATCTTTTTTTGCATCTCGAATCTTTCCTTGGTGGTCAACACTTCAACAGTGACGATGAGCTGAAAGGAAATGTTTCCAACTGGTTGAAGACACAGCCGGTAAACTTCTATGAAGAAGGTGCAGAATAACTTGTGCCTCGCTATGACAAATGCCTGCACAATTTCGGCAGTTGTGTGGAAAAGTAGTTTATGAGTTGCAGAATTTTGTGCAATAAATAATTTTTCTGTTTCTGTACACAATTTAATTTTATTTCCAAACAGAACTTACTTTCTGGACTTACCTCGTAGTTGCACTTTTGTATATAAGGCATAAATGTTTGAATTACATTTCTGGTGTACACCATACATTTGATAGCTACACTTCGTAAACATGATGAAGCTTACAATATCAATTTCCTTTTAGGTCAAATATTATGGATTCTCATACTTTTTATGGCATGAGGAATAAAAATAATATAACTGCTCGTCCAATAAATGGATATGAGTCAGATGACTCAGTTCTTGCATCCGACAGTGATGCAGAAGGAGATTCAGGCTAAGAAAGTGAGGAAGAATCAGCTGATGAACTATGTGTAAATATAACAGAATCCCGGCCATTCCTGTTCTAGATGTGGGAGAAAGAGATGAAGATATTTCTGAAACAAATCATAATAATGTGATCTGGAGAACACCAAGAGACTGATTGGCTTAACCAGTACTTCCATGGAAAGGGTTGTTATTTGCAAATTCTTATTCTCTACAGCCACCGATACACTATTTTCAAAAATTCATTAACGAAAATTGTCTTTCTTCGATTTCTTGTCAAACAAATGTGTACGGTGTTCAAAATAATCCAGTCTGCAGCATATATGTAACCACTGAAGTGGTTATACAGTTCATTGAATAAAATAAGATATGAAGCTTTCCTGGCGACGAATACGCTCACTTTCTTCTCGGGCAGCCATGCAGATGAAATGATTAGATATCAACGTTTCGGGAGTGTACATCTCTCCCATCATCAGGATATTTATAAAATGTTATAACCACAAATGAAATACTGGATAGAACACAACTATAAAAAAGACAAAACACTATCAAAATTCGCATTACTAAACACACAAACACACACAAACACACACACACACGACTGGACATTGAAGATCTGAATGTCAGACCTTCGATCTCATGCCAGATCAGGGCTAGGCCCTCTACAGGCAGTGGAGTGTTTTGTAAGGAAGGATAATATGCGGTAGAAGATGAGGTTGGAGCTATATATAAGCCATCTGATGTGTTAGTTTTTTGTACATAGAAGCAGTCTCGGGCGTTTGTAGCGCTCTCCAGGATCGATGTCGTACTCACCTAGACCGCGGATGAGGGAGTTGAAGTTGTGGGAGAGGTTTTGCTAGAAGGAACGTGAAAGGATATGGGTGTAGTCTGTTATTGTGGGAATACGTAGGTCACGTCGGATAACTAGATTTGGGATGTACCACGTGGAGTCTATGGCAGTGCGGAGGAATGGGGATTGTAGAACTCCAAGGCGGTGTAGGTGAGACTTGGCTGCTACTCTCCATATTTCACTGGCGTATGTGATGGCTGGCCGGAGTACTTGCTTATACAGGAGCAGCTTTGTAAGCACAGACTTGACTAATCGTCGGTTATAGAGGTGGTAGAACACACCCATTCTTTTGCTAACTTTATTAGCCACATATATAATGTGGTCTCCACGTCAATTTGATGTCAAGCGGATCACCAGGATACTTAACCTAAGTTTTCCATTGGACGTCCTCACCAGCTAGACGAATTGGTGAAGGATCCGCTATTCGTTGTCCAGAGAAAGTGATGGCCTAGGCTCTTCTGTGGGTGGAGGCGTTGGGCATTACTAAACAAAAGACTATTTTCAGTAAATTAAATGCCAAGTCAGGAGTTGGCGTGAGTATAGTGAGAATTCGCATAACTGAACAAAAGACTGTTCAGTAAATTAAATCCCAGGTCAAGAGATGGCATGAGTATAGTTAGAATTGTGATAGAGGTTTATCTTTGTTTATATTTGTGTTTTATCCAGTATTTCATTTGTGGTATAACATTTTATAAGTGTACTAATGATGGGAGAGATGTGCATTCCCGAAACGTTGATGTCTAATCATCTTTTCACCGGGATGGCTGCCCGAGAAGAAAGTGAGAGTTCATAGGATGTTGTCTTTTATATCTATATATCCCAGTTATAGAATGCATTGTCTTTGTATATAATTGTTGAATTAGCCTACACAGTGTTGTAATTAATGGATTTAGTACATTGGAAATTCACAGAGAAAAGGACAGTAAAGGACTAGTTATTGAGGATCTTTAATTTTGATTCATCTGTATGTTGCTCACGGATGACGAGATGGTTGTGGGCAAAATGTGAGCGCTCGTTTTATCTGTACATTTTAGGATTTAGGCCCTAACAGTTTGGGTACTTTAACCATTTTACCTCCATTTCTGGTTTTAATGATTTTAGATTCTATTTTATTCTTTGTCACCGTTGTGCGAGTGTTTTATCTCGATTTTACTTGATTGAATGCGTAATAGTGTTTCCGTATTTTGGTCTTTTACTTGGTTTTTAAACCCATTGATTGGCATAAGGGCGTTGATGACCCAGTAGTTGAACGCCCTTAAACACAATCATATGTATGTAATGCCTTAATGGCACTGCGAGGTTGTTTTTACCCAGACAAGGCAAATTTTTACAAATATTAAAATTTGAATATATAGAAAACTAAACATTATCAGAAATTAAAATTCAGTATGATTACTGTAGAAACACGTATGCATTTAACTACTGTATAATATTTAAGTTTCGTTCATATAGGTCCATGCAAAAGGGGCATAAATCACACCGTTGTCCTGAAAAAAATATTGCTCCCTATATTTCAGGTGCACTTTTCTTGTAGGAATTTAACGCTACAGGTAGCAAGTTTTATCCCAAATAACCTAAGATACAGTTGTATCATATCGGCTGAATGAAAACTACATATAGTGTATACTATGCAATGAAACACTAATTAGATTTGAGTAAAAAAATATAATATTTTCAAGGACTGAATATTTTTTCTCATGCATTTTATAAATGACATGAATATAAATGTTAGCCGAATATTTTCAAGGAACATTGAAAAATAACCACTACAAATTTTGTGTCAATATCTTTTATAATTTTGGAGAAACATGCACCTAAAGTATGAAAATTCAAGGTTTTGGGAAATCATGATCAAAGATTAAGTACCATTCTCACGAAGTGGGCTTATCATTACGCCGCCACCTCTAAACTGACGAATTAAACGAATTTAATACCAGATGACAAACTGTTATATATATTATTTTAAATCTGAAGAATTATATAATTTTCTAAACATTAACAACAAAAAATGGATTTTTTGAAACCTATCGACCTCCCAGTGCCTTTAAGTAGTTTCTGCATAGCCTTTGTAGCCCATTGGGCCTTCAAAGTAAAAAAATATATTATATATTAAACTTACTTTGTTTCAATTTGACAAATGCTTTCGTAATTCCACTTACACAATAATACTGGGAAAAACATGTTTACCATCGTAATAAACATATTACGATGTAATAATAAACGTTTTATCGTGTAAATAGGAAAAAATTGTTAGAAATCATGACTCGAAGAGGCTACCCAAATCATGTCATTAAAGTTATAATATATATACAACAATCAGCATACATATTGGAAATGGAATGTATAGTAAATGGATACATACAAATCAAAGTGTAAGACAGGGTTGCAGTTTGTCTCCTACCTTATTCATAAGCTATATAGATGATCTGATTAGAGAGTGGATGTTTAAGATTAACGGAGGCATTCATCTTACATCAAATTTTATTCTTAAGACGATGCTATTTGCGGATGACCAAATAATTATAAGTAAAACTGAAGACGAGCTGCAAAGAGCAGTATATATTTTACAGAAGTTATGCAAGAATTACAATTTCAAAATTTCCACAAATAAAACAAAAACAATGGCGTTTCGAGGTAAAGACACTGTTAGAACCAAAATAGTAATTGATGATGTTATCTTAGAGCAAGTTACGGATTTTAAATATTTGGGAACATATGTCAGTTATAAATATGAAAATGATTTTAAAAATAAATTACCAATGTTTCAACAAATATGCGGCATAATAAATAGAAGCCTGAAAACTAAAACCAGAAAAGAAAAACGGATGAAATTTTATAAAGTAATGGCGGTGCCTGCTTTTCTTTTTGGTTCTGAAGCATGGACATTAACAAAAGCAGACAAAAACAAGATACAGGCTGCCGAAATGAGATTTTAAGAGCAGTAAAGGGATGTACTCTTTTAGATAAAATCCCAAATGAAAAAATAAGAGAAGATTTGGTAATAAGTTCTTTAGAAGAAAAAATTATTAATTATAGAAATGAATGGAGAGAGCATATTGAGAGAATGCCGAGAGATAGGATCCCAAGAAGTTATAAACTATAAACCTAGAGGAAAGAGACATCCAGGAAGACCACGAAAACGATGGTCAGACATGTTTTAAGCCGAAACAGGCAGCATTGCCTAGCCCTTGGAGTGAAGAAGAAGAAGAAGAAGAAGAAGAAGAAGAAGAAGAAGATAAACATGTTTGGGCTGTAAAGGGTTAACTTAATTGTTGTCTAGCATCCGCCCACCCGCACTCTCAGAAAAAGACATCGTATGACCACTGTAGCAGACTGCAGTAAATTCATAAAACATGCATATTTTGGAGTGGCATCAAACACTGGAGTACGGTATTTGTTATGTTCCATTTACTTTTGTCTTTAACTGCAATGGTCAGATCGGCGGCTGTTCTCCTTTTGAACATATCGAAGGTGTTAACGCCTATTCGTTGGGTTCTAATCATTACATCACGCACAAATTGGCACTCTCATTCATACTTCCAGACTCTGGGGAAGATGAGGAATTATGTTGGTGGTAGAGAGATCCTCCCCCGCCGGGAATCGAACCCGGGACCCCTAGCACGGCAGGGAGTTGCTCCAGTGCTCCACCGACTGTGCTACATGTGACGCATTAATATTTCACTATGTTTGAAGGAAGTGGTGTTTTTCTGAGAATCACCCATTGTGTTTTAAAATTAAAAATTCTTTTTAAGGCTTTCATTCTTCCAAGAAATGACATACCTGTTTCTTTCCCTGGACCCTTAATGTTACTTACGAAATTTGAGCTATCAGTGAATGTGCAGCGACACATGCCCAGGCCACTGAATTAAGTCAGGCTTCAAGTCAAAGTAATTCCATATTCCAGGAAATGTTGTGCAATATTCATCTAACATGCTAAAGAAGTCATACATATTTCATCAACAAATGCATTAAATATTCTAAGTAATTTCAAGGAGGCAATCTTCGTCTGGTGTTTTTTATTCAACTTCCTAATGTGCTCATTTCCATTAACATTAACATTTATAATACATCGTTGTACTTCCCTTCTTTATCTGCTCAACATCTTTATAATTAATGTCCTGTGTTCAAACACGGATATGTGCATGCTCTAAAACGCCTGTTTGCTGTTTCAGCCAGTTATGAGAATAATTATGGTGCAATTAACCAATGTTTTATTCCGGTCACGTGACAAACAACTACGTTCCAGCAGTGCAATACGATACAGCTGCGTCCTAGAACTCGACAGGCCGGGATCGATACCGATTGTGGATGTTGGCGCAATTAGCAGCTAACAGGGGACCTAATGGTTTTCAGCTTTAGCTGCGTATTATGGCTTCGTTTCCTGGGGAAAATAACACATTTTTAGCGCATAGAGTTGCTTAAAAGCAAATACTGTTTCAACAGCATTGCGAAAAACAAAACAAGCTCTGGCATTTCAGGATAAAACGCACGATAACGAAATCCAAAAATCTAGGAAACAGCTGGAATGTTACGTAAGTTGTGAACACAATCCGATGTCTTGCTTTTATAACGCTCCCTCTAATTAAACGACTTTTAAAATATTATTCATCTATATAATGCCAGTTATTCTAAATACAATTTGGTACAAATTATCTTATCGCATATTTCCTTGTAGGCAATAACGCTAAGCGAGTACAGAAGACTTTAACCAACTGTCAAATCTTTTAAGAGATTCTCGCTCTGCCATGGCTTTGATATTCACTTTTATTTGTATACTCAGGAGATCAAATTGAAAATAACCACTTCCCATTCGAGAAAATTATAAATACTGGGCAATGAAATTACTCATTGCGTATTGCTACTTGTCGTATGGTGTTCAGAACTTCTTATTTATGTATTAATATCCAATTTTTTATTCCTATTTTAGCCAAAAGTATATTAGGAATAAAATTAACAAATTTACGAATATAATACAGCTTACAGAAGCATAAGAAAGTTAAATATTATGGCGTTTTTTCCTCCACTCGCAGCAGAGAGGATGCTCGTTAGTTCTCCAACTTAATCAGCCACACGTTCGGGCGACATATTTGTAACCATCCATCTTAATCAGAGTGACAGAGATAAAATTTTGTATGACTCCGATTTCGTAATATATTATGTAATTGTATAATCTGGATTACAGTTCACTCTAATTTTCTTTCTTAATCAGTCACTGTAAATTACCTCCAACACATTGATAAATCATTATTTTTAAGTTAATATTTGTGGCGATATAACAGGACGTTTCCTTTCTCGATGATTAATCAGCCCCAAAGTTGTTACTCCGCTATTAATTTTGTGATTGGCCGATGTATTGTTACGTCACCGCATTACGTAATACAATTATTACTACGGCCAATCACAAAATTACACATGTATTTGCTTTTAATATTGTCATTACTTGGCCTACAAGGTCATATCAGAAAACAATATTCATATAAAAAGTTCTAACTCAAACATATCGTTATAATATCAAGCTGACAAACAGTAAACATAAAGATGAATCATTTAATGGAAATTAATTGTTTTTTCACACTGGCCGTGTGTAGGCTAAATTGTGGAAACGTAGAGTCAGAATGAAAAATTCAATGCCATAGCCGGGATTTGAACCACGGATCCTCCGGTTTCCGTCCAGCCGCACTACCATTGTGCTACTATGGCCAACGTGCCGATATGACACTAAATTCTCCAGCTGACTACGAGCTATGGCATTGCATTTTTCAGTCTGACTCTACGTTTCCATGAATCATTTAGCTTAATAAATAATTAGTTTACGAAAGAAAAGAAATATTGATAAGTTTTGTAATTCATTAATATATGCGTAAGTAGTTTTGAAAAAGTGTAACCTAAAGATTGAAGCAATAATTCAAATTCGTGTCTTTCAAAACAGAAGAATGCGCAATCAAATAAAATATGAGGGAGATCTTGAAGATGATTTCCACAAATACAATATAATGTGGATATTATTTTGAATCGAAATAAATAATATGACAATTTGACATGCCCGGTTAAGAATTGATTGAGAACATAGGTAGGATTAAAGAATTTACATCCTGTCTCTCAGAAAGCGTTGAGAATGAAACCGATGTTCAGAATTTGTAAAAACAATTTTGTATTTTTATTTTTTCTCATTTTTCTTCCAGTTTACTTGTGTTGTGATTACCTTTATTACTATGTAATAGTTTAATAAAAGATGTAACTGTCTTTATTTACCTTCCGTTCATTCAGTGCACACAGTATCTCGTATCCGGGTCGCGATCTGGGATCACTGCATTATATCACATCCAAATCATTGAATTAACTATACTAGTGCCTACTTTCAGATGATTATTTAACCAAACAGCATAAATCTTAAATCGAAACAACAAAATAATTCACAATAACTTCTTAACACGTCGTATTTTTACAAAATCTTATCTTTCCACACCAAGGGTATCCGGAAAGTAGACTTCGGGTCCCTAGTAGCCATTCTCTTTTTCTACACATTGAACTGGCATCGCTCTCATCGACAACAATATATATATAGTCAGTATGTTGTCGCGATAACGGACATAAAGTTTCGGCGCAAATAGATAACAGACGGCGAATAGTGTTTCAGGTTAATAAAGAGCTTGAATAAGCAGTTAACGATAGCGCCGATAGTGTTCACAAAGGTCGGAAACAAAGATAGTTAAGATAAAGGACTTGCCGGCACAGAGAAGATTTCACTTTTGGAAGTTTCTAGTGCTTCAATTCAATTCATGCCAGAGGGTCTAATCCTATTAGTCCAGGACCCGTAGAGGCAAGGATCCAGGCCTCTTTCTACCTGTGAGTTACTGAGCTGTCCCAAAATGGCGCTCGGCGCTTCCGAGGCTCTTTCCACAGGCCAAGATCTAGAGACTAACAACCCCCCCCCATCTGGTCCTGTGGACTCAAGACGGGATGGAAGTGGATACGCCACTTACGCGTGCCAACACCAAAATGGGAAGGCTACCGATATGACCTCGGAGGGCCGCCTGGCGATCTAGCACACCTTCTACTAGCTATGCTGGCTAGTACGCGGGAATATTGATGGCTTCCCTCAACACCGTCCCGAGACGTACCCGATCTCCCACGGGTATCGGGAACCACTGCCCACTCGAGTCCAACCCAATCCAAACAACGCCCTATCAGAGAGGGGTCGAATGTTCGGCCCGAGGTTCCTCTAGTAACGTCAGAGGTACCACGAGTGCCAGGGGTTCGCAGCGCCCGCAACACGGCAGCTGAAGGTGACGGATCCCCTCCCCTACGGTTCTAGTGATATCCTGATTGACAGAGAAAAGTTGTTTCTTCTTTGTACGAGAAACCTCTCGATTTTATGAATGAGATATATAAGAGATTGTGACATGCCAGTCGTGAGCTGTAAGTTTTAAAACAAGAGTTGTGAGTAAGCAGAAAACAGCTGTAAAGTGTTGTTAATATTGCAACGAGAGCTGAACACTGTTATTGTCATCGACCTTGTTGTATATGTAATTCAATGCTGTTATGTGAGAATTGAATAGTGAATTCTACGGAAATAAAGAACGATTTGTATTTCAGCAACTCGGACTTTTAATTCTACGAACCCACAAAGACACAATATATATTGTGACTTTGCAGGTTCGTAGAATGAAAAGTCCAATTTACAGAAATTTAAAATGTGGTGTATTTCCGTAGAAAGTCATTATGGTCAACCCTATCAGTAGCAGAATTTCGTCACATACACAATTACCGTCTTCCAGTTCGTCTGCCACACCCACAAACAAAGTTCAAGGTACAGCTTGCACGATTATGAAGTTCCATTTCGACACTGACACACCCGGCAATCGCGGCTCCTTTTCATATACGTATTCATGTTTCCATAAGATAAACGTTCTGTTAAGACGGCACTAGACAAAACACAAAGGTTCCAGACACCTAACATTATCCGTTTCGGCATGCCTGTATCTCCGCGCTATCTTTATCTGTTTCAGCAAGCTTTTAATCTCCGTGTCACTTTCCGTCCCTTATCTCTCCGCGCCGAACCCTATGTGCGCATCGCCGTCAGTCTCGATAATATATATACGAAGCTGGTCTGAAAAGTTTCCGACCTCAACATGAAGATGGCACCACTCGTAAATAAAAGCTAGTGCATTTCGTTGTGCATCTGTTGACAATTATTCACCAAAGTATCAGCCATTCTTGACACTCAGTGGTTATGTAAGAATCGTTTGAGTAGGTAGATGTGACTGTTTTTATAAACATGGACAAAATCGAGTATAGAGCTGTCATTAAATATTTGTCTTTTAAAGTTAATACACTAACGCAAATCAAAGATGAGTTGGATTCTGTGTATGGGGACACTGCACCATCATTTACCACAGTGAAGTTTTGTGCAGCTGAGTTTAAACGTGTCCTCAAGATCTTGGGAGACGATAAACGTTCGGGACGTCCAAAAACTGCAACTACCCACAAAAACATCGCCAAAGTTCAGGAATTTTACTAGAGGCCCGCTGAATTAAAGTGGGACTGATAGCAGAGGCTATGGACATGTTAAAATAACGTCTTTGTCACATATTAAATCAACATTTACATATGAAAAAACTGTGCGTGCTTTGGGTGCGGCGTTTGCTCCCGTTAGACCAAAAACGTGTTCGGACGAACATTTCCAAGCTTTGTTGGCGCAGTTTAGGCGCAATAAATCAGAGTTTTGTGCCAATTTATTACTGTTGATGAAACTTGGATAAACCACTATTCGCCCGAAACAAAAGCACAGTCCCAACAGTGAACTGAAAAGGGAGAACCGGCTACAAAAAGAATGAAAGCTGCTTTTTTCGGTTGGTAAATTGATGGCGACTGTTTCTTGGGATAGTCATGGGGTTAGATATTTTAATCGATTATTTAAAAATGAAAAACCATAACAGAAGCATACTATGCATCAGTACTTCACAAGCTGAAAGCATACCTTACGGAAAAAACGGCCACATTTGCAGGAAAAGAAAATTATGTTTCACCAAGACAACGCACCGTCTCATACCTCAGGGGTTGCAATGGCAAAAATCCACGAATTACGGTTTGAACTGCTTGACCATCCGTCTTACTCACCATATCTAGCCCCAAGCGACATCTTTTTGTTCCCTCATCAGAAAATTGAGCTCCGAGGACAGATTTTCGTCAAATGAAGAGGCAGTCACTTTCGCGAACAATTATTTTGCAGAGAAAAACGCCGAGTACTATTTGGACGGGTTACACAGACGTGAGCAGCACTGTGTAGAGTTACAAGGAGACTGTGTTGAAAAAAATCTCAAAAAACGTCTTGTATCTTTATTAGGTTGGAAAATTTCCAGACCACCCTCGTATTTCGAAATTACTGATACAACTGTCCTAGTGCTATTTTGCAGAGATTATTTAATTAAAAGGCATATAATTATAAATCGAAACAACACAATCATTCCCAATAACTTCTGAAGACGTCTTATTTATACAGATACTTATCTCTCTACACCAAGCCTCTCCGGGAAGTTGACTTCGTCTCCTTAGCAACCGTTCTCCTTTTCTAGAAATTGAAATCTCATCGCCATCTATATATATTAGCGACTATATATACACGGCTAAACCGATTTGCCTAATTTTGTTTTAAATATTTGTATAAGTCCAAGGAATGTTTAAAAGGTGAGGGGGGAAAAAGACCTGAAGTGATTATGGACCCGGTACACTTGCAAACTTTTACGGAACACTTATGTACACCTTCCTTTATTTTTAACAAACAAAAGCATTACAGAGTAGAAAGATATTTCACACAGTGACAAAGCCTTCAAAGATATTTCACTTAAGATATTTTATTAAATAACGCTTATCATTTGTTGTCAAGACTGCAATTTTTATGTAACATGATAATATGGCTTTTGAAGATTATATAAAAATTAATTTCTGAACACACTAAAGCGCTATAAATATTCGACCACAGACGATTGCCAAATATTGGTAAATCCTTGAATACCTTATTTATAATTTGTGTTTGTGAATCCGCGAATGTCAATTGAATTGGCAAATATTAGTTGAATTCCTTTTTTACTAAGTGCGCGGAATCTTTTATACTGTGGCAAGGAGAAGACAACTTGAATTATGTTGTAGAAGTCAGTGAAATGTAAGACGAGCTACTTCACCTAGAGTAGCAGTGGATACTCAAAAATGGTTTACTTCACAAATATCAGTTTGACAGCGAAATGTAAATATGTTATTTAATACGATTTTTTCAATAAGTTATACGAAGGTCATCAGAAATGAAAAGGGCTTCAGAGACCTTTTTCAGAATATTCAAGGCATAAATTTCATTTTTTATAAAATGTATTAAACATTTGCTACGCTAATGGAAGCTGTTAAGAGACCTTTTTGAGAAAAAAATCTGTGGCTCAACATTTCTCCATGTAAAGGACTGTTTCGGATGGGTATTTTCTTGGGAAGCTTCGTGTCGAATTCCTACAAATTGCTAAATATAATTCGAACCGCTTAACCCATTGTTATGTGTTCTACTTCACGAGCAATCTTACATATACTTTTTCCTGAAGAGTACTTTATTTTGGATTTACGGATTCTCAAAACATTTATTTCGGTGAAAATTTTAAATCGATGTTTGAGTGCAATGCAATCACTTCTCAACCTACTAAGATGTGGTAGAGAGGTAATAAATTAGGATAAATGCCTAAATTGGTACAAATATTCGTCTTCCAAAAATCCTATGCGAGTGTTTTCAAAAAAATCCCCTTCTCACAGTTCCTTTATATGCAAGTGTTTGTTATATTTTATTTTCAAGAATGTCTGTGACTAAAACACCCTATTATTAGATATGAGTAGGTCTAATAAAATGCACAGTGTCGCGACGCATTGTTCCGATGGGCGTGGCCGGCGCGCGCTAAAGAGGCAGATAGTGCAGCGTGGAGATATAAGTTTGCCAAAACAGAAAGAAAGAGACACATAGATGTCTGGAAGTTTAATCTTTCTCTTGCTGTCTTGAATATTACGGAACGTTTCACTAATTTCTACAAACAGTGACGGGAGATATAAAAGTTCCACGGCTGTCAACGCAGTGGTTCAGTAGTGAATCAGGTTTGTGCAGCCATGAAGTGAATTCTTTTGTTTGTGGATGTGTGGCATACGACCATGAAGGTTGCGTTTGTATATGTTACGTCATTGTTCCGCTTCAAAGTGTTGTAAAAAACGACCTTGTACTTTAAATAAGGAGCAGTTTGAATTTCTGCAAACTAGACTTTTAATTTTACGAACCCACAAAGTCACAATACAGGGTGTATATAAATGAATATTGGGGATTTAACCTTTTGTAATATTTATTGCATTCAACTTAAACCTAATAAAGGACATGTCAAATGAAAAAGCAACTCAAGCAGTTTTACCAAGAACATTATAAATGTTCAATGTGACTACCCTTTGTCACACGGTGCACATCAAGTCTGTAGCCGAGTTCTTCCCAAACGTTTATAAGAGTGTATTCAGTAATTGTAGCAAAAGCTGCTTAAATCCGGTTACTTAATTCAGGGTGGTCAGCTGGTAGTGGAGGCACGTACACACGATCCTTGATGAAGTCCTAAAGGTAAAAATCGCGTGGCGTTAGGTCACGAGAACGTGGAGGCCATGTCATTGGGGTCCTTGCGGCCTGTCCAGTACTCGGGTACAGTGACGTTAAACCAATCGCGTCCTTCGTTATGCCAGTGAGGTGGTGCACCGTCTTGCTGGAAAATGAAGTTCTCTGTCTCATCTTCTTCCAACTGAAGGAAGAGCTTTTGCTCTAGTGTATCAAGGTAAGAAGTGCCAGTTACAGTAGGTTCACCAAAAAAGAAAAGCGCATAAACTTTTCGTCGGGATACGGCACAAAAAATATTCACTTTAGGGGTATCTCGTTGCATTTGTACCATCTTGTGAGGGTTTTCTGAGCCCAGGATGCGCACATTATGAGTGTTAACATGTCCACTAAAGGTCGATTCACCACTGAAGACAGCACGATCCATAAAATCGTCATCGTCATGAAACATGTCGTTTGCGAAGTTGGCACGTAATCCGTGGTCTGTTGGTTTTAGAGTGCTGTAATAACTGTAAACGGTAAGGACGTAGCCGTAAGCGTTTTCTTACAACTTTCCAAACAGTCAACACAGGAACTTGTAATTCACGACTAGCCTTCCGGACTAATTTCTTTGGACTACGAGTGAACGACTCTCACTCGTTAAACAGTCTCTTCACCCACTCTTGGTCGCCCCGTGCTCTTCCCTTTAGAAAGACAGCCGGTATCTTCAAACTGATGATACCATCTATGAATGTTATCACTAGGAGGATCACAACCGAACTTAATGCGGAACGCACGTTGCACAGTAACTACAGATTCGGTCTTTGCAAACTGCGAAACACAAAACGCTTTCTGTTTACTAGTCGCCATCTGCGCTGTCTAGCGGACTGCGGCAGAAGCATCGCACACACATGCGCACTGGTGCCAACAAACAAAACTGAGTTCCTTTTACATTGTCATATTATTTATAGCTAAGTTTGATGTAATAAATATTTTAAAGAGTTAAAACCCAGATATTTATTTATATACACCCTGTATACTGAACCTTCTATGAAGTCGCCTTCAATCTCAGTTATTTCTGGATCGGTGCATCAGAAGCAAAAACGAAACATTTAAAGCTTACACCTCTATTTTTTGCATTCCCTACCACGTAGTTACCGTTAGTGGAGGAAATATTACATTCTAACCAAAACTCTGTACACACCCACAGTTTCAGATTCCTAAATGAAAGAATTGTAGTGGGCTCTTTTGGTACAGAGTTTGTCAAGGATACCACGGTATCCCCAATCTAAGGACCTAGATTGAGATAGCATAGATGTACGATATTTTCGTTCAAAATAAATATACGTTTTGATTTTCTAGCAAGAGCTGTGAAGCACTGTTCATTCTGGAAGAATTTGAATGTCTGATAAACCACAACTTACTTGCCAAAATGTAGAACCCTTTAAAACACACAACTTATTTAAATCTAAACGTGTATGGCACGAGCCGTTTTGAAGATATCCGCTTTAATTGGTTTTAGTTTTTTAGCTTTTTATTATCTGGAAGTCCTACCCTCATCCGGGGGCTTATCGTTATGTTATGGGAAGTGTATGGAATTAAAAAGCCAGCATATAGCGATCCGCTTTTAATAATTTTACTGTCTCTCTTTGTTTTCTGTATCCCTCAAGGTCCTATGAGTAACGGTGTATCTCAAACCAAATTTAAAAACGAAGTATGTGCACTTCTATCATTCTGTACCCACTCGCTTACAGACCATTCTCACAACATATTTTTCTATCTGCTTCATACTGTACCAGATGCACATGTATAAAAATGGTAATTATATTTTTCATAGTAGATGCACTGAAGTAGGTGAATACAGCAGGCTTTGGCGTTAGTCAACTGGTCGCCTTCTCAAAGCATTTACATTCCTTTGTCTAGGAAACAAATGAGCGCTTTTGTGTGTAAAAAAAGTATAAGTGCATCTAAAAGAAAATCAATAGAATTGTATATTTTAGCTATTATTAACTCCAGAAAGAGGAGATCTCCCTAACTTGTACGTTCTAATGCCATTTAAATGTTTTATGTAATATAATTGTATCTATCTCTCACAATATACCTGTCACTCAGAATGAAGAAGATTTTAGAGAACATCCTCAGATAATTCAAAATATTGCGGCTGCGTAGTTCACGTAGATTCGGAAATCCGGCTTTCAGAAGTCTTAAAAAAAACTATTGCTGCAGTAAAAAAGACATGAAATTGACAATCAAGATGTCTTCAAGGTCGACCTGGGGCTCCGACGCACGAAAACATGAAAAAAAATCACTGCGGTACACTTCAAACGTCGACAGTTGCAATAACCTTCACAAACAGCCGCTTCTAACAGTTTGGCGGTATTTATATCTCCCAGACGGGCGCCGGGGTAGCGCGGTGGTTTCGTTCGCGGCTCCCGTTCTAAGGGTCCCGAGTTCGATTCCCGGCTCTAGGGTTGGCGATTTTAAGTCGGCCCTATCCACGCCTTCACCTCTGTCTAGCACATGTGAAGTATCCCCTATGCCCAACGTGGTTCGGAGTCCACGGTAAAAACTGTAGGTCCTCTCACCTCACCGCCATCTTCACTATCACCCTATCATCGGAGGTAATGGACACCGCCCTCTGGGTGCCTCCATCTGAGAAATGGGTCCGGTCATCACTTGGTGGGGTGAGGTTACCCCGAAGGCCAAGGTTGCCATGTGGGGAGTGTTAGTAACTAACTATATCTCCCAGACTTCCAAGGCGGTCCGGGTTCGATCCCAGGCGACCGCAAAGTGAGATTGGTAGTGGACAACATGGCGCTGGGGCGGATTTTCTCCGAGATCTCCGGTTTCCCTCGCCATCTCATTCCACCGGTGCTCCATCTTCATCTCATGTATCATCAGTGTCATCGCCTGCAGTGTCGTATGTAGTAAAAGCGGGCGTTAAACACTACACATTTCACAGTTTCCCAGACATTGTTTCTAGAATGCTGTAGACCTTCAGAGAAATTTCTCGGCAACAGCATTACACCGAGCGCTCTGGATTCTCTCTCACTCTCTATCTCTCTCTCTCTCTCTCTCTCTCTCTCTCTCTCTCTCTCTCTCTCTCTCTCTCTGGCCTACGCGCCCGGCTCCGGGTTGCCGCGGCAGCACAACAATGCCATCGGTGACAATAGCATTTCACTATCGTGAAAATATCTCCAAAATACAATATTTTAATGAAAATGACTACAGCTATTCTTTTTTAAAAACGTCTAAATATTTTTCATGTAAACTTTTCTGTTTCTTAATATTGCAGTCCTATATGCTGATGTTGGTGTTTAACCAAGTGTTCAATTGTGAATTATGCTATCCACACACACACACACACACACACACACACACACACACACACACACACACACACACACACACAAACAAGCACACACACAGATGCCCGCCCCGTTGGAGTAGATGGTAGCGTGTCCGCCTCACTTAAGAGATCCCAAGTTTGAATCCCGGTTAGGGTGAGTTACGTAGATAAGATTATTCTAAGGTTTCCCTTATCTTGAAATATAATTGTCGGTTAACTCTAAGCTTTACGGAGCCTGGGTTCATGTGATTACGATATCACCCATTTCATCGAACGTCCGATATGACTTAAAATTGGAGGACATAAGTTAAAAGGGCGCGCGCCCACATACACACACGCACACACGCACACACATACACCCAGATGCCCGCTGTTTTAGAGTAGATGGTATCGTGCCTGACTCGCATTTAAGAGGTCCCAAGTTCGAGTCTCGGTCAGGGTGAGTTACCTAGATAAGATTATTTTGAGGTTTTCCCTTATCTGGAAATTTGAATGTCGGGTAACTCTAAGCTCTTCGTCTGTGGCCCGGGTTCGATTCCCAGGCCGAACTACCTGACCTATGGGTTTTTCGAGGGTTTTCCTGGGTTGCTAGGTGAATTAAGCTAGGTACGTTAATTACATCCCCAAAATTTCCTGTCCCTCCATTTAATCTCTATTATAATTTCATATCTCTCATCTGGTGGTCTCGTGTCGGCGGGTGTCTTGGCGGTGCATGGCAGGATGATATGCTCTGAGGAAAACTGCTTCCTCCTTGATAGGTCTGTTGTCGGTCTCCACTCCTCTGCTGGGACCAATTCGGACCGGCAGTCAGGGACCTTTGGGGCTCGGATCACCTGCCGTGGTAGCATTAGGTCTCGGCTGCTGGGCTCGTTGCCGTCCCGCTGTGGGGGAGCGAGTTGGCTGTCCTAGTCTGTCAGGGGAATTCTCTGTCCAAGTAAATTCTAGGGACCCTGTCCTCTGTACCGTCGTGGCTCCTTGGGTCGGCCGCCCTCTGTCTCCTTCGCCTCTGTCTCCTTCGCCTCATCCTTCCTCCCGGGGGCATAGGAAAAAGGGCCCAGCATTGTGGCATACGTACCGAATCCCCTCCGTAATGAAATCCCAATTCCAACTCTAAGCTCTACGGAGCCTGGGTGCATATGAGTATCACGTCCTTCATTCCATTTAAGTCTGATATGACTTAACATTAAAGGACGTAATTGAAAAAAGAAAATACGTGTAAGTGTTTTCAATTTTTTACGGGAGAGTCAAAATAGGTGTTTCCGGTTAAATTTTGCGATAAGCACGTACATAATACAGGAAGCAATACACGAAACTGAATAAAGAAAGTTATGTGAATGTAACCAATAACACGTTTTTATTATAAAAGGCAGCCAACGTCGTTGTGTGACAGCATGACGGCTGGACAGAACGTGATATACGAACGAAACCCATTGTTGCTGTTGATGGTGGTGTAGCACAGGAAGGAGAAGTGGTCGATAAACTTAAATACGGTGCATTTCATGTTTCAGCACTCTAAAGATTCTAGAGGATAATAAACAAAAGGTCAGTAAGAGGAAATAAAAATTTCCTCAGAAAAGAGATGTTCGTTGCTGGGTTGGTTAGAACAAAAAAAGCAAACAGAAACAAAATGGAACACACGAAGATGTAATACTATAGGAGCAAATAATATTTGAGAGGAAAGGCTCAAACAAAAGAAGGGAATTACGACATAGAAAGCCCGCTGTAAATCGATAGCTCGCAGAGGGAGGTATGCAAAACAAAACAGAATATCGCAAATAAAAAGGAAACAGCGAGAGAGCTTATTTGCGAGAAACGACGCGGTAAACTCAGGTAGAGGGAGCAGGTGTTGCTCCAACATGTATGCTGTGCTCATTTACACTCAATATAATGAGGTGACAAATAACTTAAATTGCAGTCGAAGTATTTTCTATCTGCACGTCTTAATACAACATGCTCTTTACTTTACCTCATTAATAACTAGGGAGAGGATTTATAGGCAATAAAAGTGTGAAACAGGCAGGCACTTAAGGGGATGCAGCACTGAAAACCCCAAATCCAGTAATTTTCAACCAAACTTGCTGAAACGTTTACCACTTAATTCCCATGCATAGTGAACACAGAATTCAAAATTTGGTTCTTCTATGATTAATAGTTTTTAGTAATTAATTTGTGAAATTCAAAATTTGGGAAAAATTGAAATTTTCAAAATTTTAGTTTTTCTATTTGTAGAAATATTCAGATGGTTATGAGGAAAAGAACTATCATATGCATTTCTTATACTGCCTTTAGTTCCAGAGGGAGAAAAAATAAGGTATGGAGCAAACAAAAAACAGCCAAAAAACGATTAACTCTTTGAATTTATATATCAATAACTTTAAAAATATAATTAATATTAAAAATTAATACGACAGAAACCTTTGTTTCCTTTCAAAGAATGTGTGTTGAAAAATTTAGAGAGACTGAATTAAAACTGCTTCGTGTGGAACATTTTGAATGACAGAAAATGTTGACGAAACTATAACTGAGTAAATTAAATTTTAAAATCCAAACGTTTTCCTTCTCAGCTACATGCCTTGAAGCAGACTAAGACCTTCCAGATAGGTAATCTGGACCCTCCTACCTCTTCCTTCTCTGTTCTGCAGCAGTTTTCTTCAATTTTAGTTTAATTCTGGATGTTTTAGAAGTTACCTTGGCAGAAATTTCTGAATGGAGTAAGCGTAATTGGTCCTTCTCTTGGCTAATTTTTGGAGATGCTGGTGAAATAGCAGTGTCCATTATGTCTGACTGCAGCTTGAGTGAGGCAGAACAACCAAAATTTAATTCACTGTTGGCTCATGTCACAGATTCCTGAAGTCACTTCTTTACAAATATTTCTTTTGGGCATTTACGCCTATCATGCTGCGTAAACTTTCATTTGCATTTTGTGTCTTAACCAATGTACATCTCCGTAATATTTCATCTGATGCCAGCCTTTGTTACACAGGCATTAGTTTCATTAGCACATCAGGCCTCAAGTATGTTGCCATTGTTGAATTGTTACGTTTGTGTTTCTTCCCAAGTATCCTTTAGCCTGTTCATGATCCTATGTACACAGTCAACAAAAGGTCTGTTGTTTCAAAAATGTTTTACGTATAACCTATATAACAGTTATATGGACGTTTTGATGTATAAAACTCCTTTATAAATGTTAAATGACACACTAAAGCTCATCAATTATATATAAACAGCATGTAGTTTAACGACAAACAGAAGAAAATCACGGCCAAGTTAGAAACTCACACAAAAACAAAAATATAAGCATTATTATTTGCTTTCAATGTTGGTAGCCAGTGTTTTGTTTCCATGGTGCCACATATTGTAAGAAATAACCATCATGCCATTACACAAAATTCCACCAGAAACTTTGCTCGCTAATTTCAAAAGTCTCAGTTTAGTTCATTCAATCGAACTCAAATGAATTCAAGGGCCAGCATCTACGTGCGCGTGGGCATTTAAATTGTCATGTGAGGGTATTTAAATGCCTGGAACTTATAAATTTAGTTGGATTATGATACTATAAGGTTCCAAGTATTTTATTAGCTCAAAAACAAAAACATTATTTTTTCCTTTTTTTTAGCCAACTTCGGTGCTGCATTCCCTTAAATAGCCATTAAAAATTTGCTATGTAAATATTTAAAAACAAAACTTTAGTAAAAATGGCTCCTAAAATGTACTATAACAAAATGACAATCATCGCAACATATGCTGGAACAAATTCGCTAAACGGTTCCCTAGGCGAAATAGTTCTACATTTATTCCAGATGTCATAAATGACTCCACAGCAAGTTAAAATAACAAATATTATCGTATAATTAAATACATATAAATCCGCTTCACTAAATAAGAACCATAATGTTCAGAAAGGTGTGGAGTAATTAACTATGTCAAAAAAACATGGGTTTGAGGGAGGAGGCTTAAGGGTGAAAATTGAAATATCTGAAGCTTTTCTTAGATTTGTTTAAAAATGTATACCATTTATTTCTGTGATCGACCAAGAATGGAATAATACCAAGTTTCAGCTTCCTAGTTACAGTAGTTTCTTAAGAATTAACTTTTTATGTCTAAATTACAGGCGATTTTCAAAATGTCCTACATATTGTAATTTTAAAAGTTAATGCTTAGGGTATACGTTTTTGCACCTATTTTAACCTATTAATGACCTGTACCTACGTGACATATTTGTCTTAGCCATATCAACGAATGGAAAATATAATCATACCTACTTAATTTTTTTGTTGTTGTTGTAATTTACGTCCTCCAACTTTAAATCGTATCGGCTGGTGAATGGAATGGGTGAAACGATGCTCAAATGGGCCCGGAGTCCATAGAGCTTAGTTACCCGACATTCGTCTTTCAGGATATGGGGAAAACCCCGGAAAAAACCTTATCCTGGTAACTCAACCTTACCAAGATTCGAACTCCAGACCACTTGAGCGTGAGGCAGACATTCTACCACCACGCTACCGAGGCAGGCTATTAATAAGTAAGCAGTATAATCCTTTTCAATACAAATAACAAAAACACAATAAATGTAAATGGGTACGCATATTATGCAGTTGCCGTTACAGGCATGTTTGGAATTTCATACAGATTAATAGAAAACTGCATCCTGTGGAACATTTTGAAATTAGGAAAATGTAGAAAATATAGAATCTGAGAAATCTGAAGTTAAAATGACGTAATGGCAGCTACGATACAGGAGTAGGGTTATATAAATAGTCATGTGACGTTTTCTATAGAGCCGCAAGAAAAATAAAAATAATCTCTATATCATTAAAGGATATCTTCATTAATTTTAAGACAAAAAGAACTAAATTTGGGATTTTTGTAAGTATTGGGCCAATTTGCACAGATTATTTCCTTAATAGAAACGATTGTTGGAAAGACAAAAAATTCAGAAGTTCCTCACAGCAATCTTAATATCGTTCTGTTCAGTAGTTATGTTCATATCTTTCCCAGACGTTTCGCTTACAACTGCGGTAAGTATCATCAGTGGCGTAGAAAAGTCCTGGTACTCTTCCTAGCTAATGATAATAGGATAATACTGATAATAGGCCAGTAGCCAGGAAGAGTACAAGGAGGACTTTTCTACGCCACTGATGATGCTTACCGCAGTTGTAGGCGAAACGTTGTGAGAAATATGAAGTAACCCATTGGACACCGGCCTCGCAACCCGTAATCTTCTAGTGAACAAGACGCCGGACGTGAAAGCCTACGTTTGTCAATGAATCTTAATATCACTTAAAATGAATTCACAATATATCAGAAAGATACAAATCACAGAAAAAGTAATTAAAAAACTAAAGCTACGGAATCCTAGTATTTGTAATAAAAACCCTAAATGCCCCATTGTCGACTAAGAACAAATAAAAAAAACATAGATTTTTTCATTCAAACAGAATTACGGTAGTTACGGCATCGTAAAAACAATTCTCGTACATAATTTTATAAAGGCATTTCTGTAAAATTTTACACAATCCAGCAAGATTTATTTGTCTGCAGCTTCATTTTCAATGTTGGAAGCAAAATCGGAAGTCTCCGAGCAATCGATTTCATGATTCCTTGAGATACACTAAATATTAAACTTTGATGGTTTGTAGAACATAGGTAGAGAAAGTCATTTGAATGTAGTAAATACGAGTTTATAGTTTGGTAACTCATTGGAACCCTCGCTGATTTGAGACAAGAAATTGTGACGTTTTATATTCTATTCTGTAATGCAAGCAATATCTAATTAGAGTATCATAATACAAACGCATATTTATTTTCTATTTTCAGAAGGTACTGTGACGTATTATGGTGGAAGGTCATCGGGAGGTCGGTATTGGGCAGTCGGAAGAGTAAACAGGTAAGTAGCGCGCACCCATAGCGTAAACACGATAATCACTATCACTAGAAAATTAGAATATTCTGGTATTTCTACAAATTGAACGTTTTGGAAATTTTTGGGAAGTTACAATTAGGTGCCTGGCATGTGATATTATTACTACATATGCAACAAGTGAAACAAAGATTTAATTTTTATATAAGGCATAACTTGACCGTTCTGTCAATAAGAAAATCTCAGCAGATTGCAAACTACACTGCATATTTACTTGCTTCGCAGGTATATTTCATAAATATACTTTTATGAAATGCATTTTAACTTTTTATTTGATTTAAAAAGACGTTACGTACGTGTCATTAAGTCAATCTTGAAAGTTGTTAACACTAAGACAGCTTAGATGCACCACATATACGTAATGGCATCATATCGATCAATTCGGTCCTTCCCTTGTCGTAGCCGTTCCCTCGCGATATGAAGGTGACTTAACCACTTGTTTGGATTTAGACCACGTGTGGTGGTCTAGTTTAAATTTTTGTCATTTGTGTCTCTTAAGACTTACGGAAGTACTAGCGGACCCGGCGATCTTCGTACCACCAATTACAGTTGTCTGAGCTTAACTACATAAATAAAAAAAAATCGGATTATTTAGTTATTTATTCTGAAATTGATGCTGAAGATCATATACAACACAGTTACAATTAAGTTAATCAATTTAAAGCTTTCTCATAAACGATATGTTGTCCTTTTTGCGGCTCCTATATACGAGGGCTGTTCAATAAAGAACGATCAGTTTTTTTTCAAAACTACCTTAACTCATCCCCAAAATTTTGATGGTCCTTCTCAAAAGTCTCCCCTGAATACGATGTACTTGTCCTAGCATTTCTGCCAGTTCTCAAAGACATGCTGGAAACCATTTTTGAAGAGATCCTTCAAAATCGCCTCCGCAGCCTTCATCATCGCTTCTGATGTTATTGCCTCCAACGAAGGCATTTCTTCAAGTTAGGGAATAGAAAAAAGTCACATATGGCTAAATCCGGACTATAGGGAGGTTGAGGGATGTACATAACCTTGATTTGTGCAAGATATTCAGCAACAACATTGGCAATATGCGGCCGCGCATTATCGTGTTGGTGGTGCAACATCCAGCCTGCTTCACTGAAACGTGCTATTTTGCCCCTGATATAGACTAGCAATGATTTCAGGACATCCCTGTTGTGTTGTTGAGTTACTGATGTGTGTGCAGGTACAACATGCTGATAAACCTTTCCATGAATATCAAAGAATGAGATGACCATAACTTTCCAAGCAGAAGCAAAAACTTGCTTTTTGGGGGGGTTGGTGATGGATATTTCCACAATGACCTTCGCTAATTGCTCTCAGGATCAAAATGATGTATCCAACTTTTATCAGCGGTGATTAAGTTTGAAAGAAACTCAGGATCTTCCTCTACCATCAACTTTAACTACATGCAGACCTGCATGCGAATATCCTTTTGTTCGGGAATCCACAGTCTTGAAACCCATCGCGCACAAACACGTCTCATATGTAAGGTTTCTGCCATCAACGTGTGGGTGGCACCCAATGAAGTGTTGAGTATTTCAGAAAGTGATCTTAAGCTAATTCGTCAATCCTCTCTCACAATGGCAGCAGCAGTGTTGACGTTTCCTTCCGTAAGAGTTCTAACTAGAGCACCGGGTCCACCTACCTTTGAAATTGTCTCCTCTTTAAACCATTTTTAAACCACCTTCCAGCGGTGTTGTAGGGAAGAACAGACTCTCCATGGGCCTACTGTAACATTGTATAAGCCTCAACTGAAAATTTGTTGAGACGAAAGCAGAATTTCAAAGCCGCATATTGTTCTTCGCGTGTTACCTCCATTGCAGCGGTTGGCGATACTGAACATGTCTGAAGTTGCCTGTTTCTCACAGACGGAAACCAGGAGTACCAACAATGAAACTACTACGGCGTGTATGTTTCACATTAAGCTAACAGAATATAATAAGGTTGAATTCTATTGCGAAAAATGACCATATAAAATTATGATCGTTCTTTATTGTACAGCCCTCGTATATAAAAATAATGGTGACATGCGAAGAGAGAAACTGGGGAAACTCCAAGTTGATTCGGCCAACTTCCAATGACTGCCCTTGCGATTTATTTATGGTCATCGCAAAGGCCAAATGCACGGGAAATTGTAGACGCTTAAAATCAAAAAGGTAAATCGGTTGGAATCGTCTGAATACGCGCGATCAAGATATCCTCTCCGTTGTACTTTCCGTTGATGATTGTTATTTTATGATTTTTCAGTTTCGTTCATGTCACAGTCATGGTTGGATAATGTTACGCAGCATGATCACAACTGATCCTAATTTTGATTTTAAGTTGTGAGGTGCGAGTACAGGCAATTCTAAAGAATTTAAAAACTCTGTGGGATAGTTGACTACGTCATCCTGGTTTATAACTGTCTCAACTGATTTGTATGAAAACAACTCCCCCAGATGAAAATTCTGATAGTCGCATTGTGATCATCTACAGATGGATTATTTTTTCTTGACAGGGATCCTGCGCGGTAGGGATGAGTAGCAACTGTGGGGGAGGGGGGCAGTGGACCTACCGCCTAAATGCGTCGCACGCGTAAGATTACAAGAGCAGAATACGCTGCATAAGGTGTCCAAAAACAAATCTCACTCTCGAAACCAGTATTGCACCTCTTATAAAGTAAGTTGGAATTCGTACTATGGTAGTAATCTGCACGCTTTTGTTAGATCTTAAATAGTACATAGGTTTCGGAACAAAATCCTGTTCTCCTCCAGCAGGCATGATAACCAACTGTCGGCCTTTTGACATCGCTGCAGAGTTTCTGTAACGAATTTCACTCCAGGCATAGGGTCTAGTATGTGCTGAACTGATTTAAGCTTCATCCATTTAAACTATATAAACTTCACTGTGATATCTCTGAATATTTCGTAAATACTTAAGCCTTTTTGCCCGTATGGTACGCTTAGTGTTTTTTTTCATATAAATCTTAGCTTCAAAAGAACTCTTCTTAATGTTCAGACACTGCCTTGGAAGTCAATAGAATTTTGAAGCTTCATAAGCATTTTCTTCAGAGTTGGTCTTTGTTTTTCTGTGCTTTAAGAAGTATTCATATTTCACCTAACTACTGAATTAAAACATCCAAATCAGACTTTGCAAGTTCTTAATATTTGTTTAGTGGACTAGAGAAGGACGTTGTTGCACTAGCACCAATGGCTTTTCTTTCCTAAATAACTTAAACTGCTTTCAGACGCAACTGTTGCCTCAGATGCCCTTTTCCAGACTTTTGTAGCAGACCTAGGTCATTGTTCTTTTTTATAATTCTATAGATATTGGTTGTTACTTCTCGTGTTTTTAAATGCTGCACTTTATTTCCCTAAAGTGCTTATAGGAGGCGTCATTTATAAATGCTCTCTTGGAACCAGTAGAGAAGCACATTTTGAAACAAGCTGTATTATTACCAAGTAGCTCTGCACGTGTTTACTCGCTCGTAACTAATACACGACGGAACTGCTCTCCCCTCCAGTTGGAACCGTTCTGAGGTAGACTCGTCCAGATACCACTGTGTACCGCTCTCCATCTGTCAAGATATAAAAATACATCTGTAAATCTGTATTTTATTGCTGGTTCACTAAGCCAATTATGGTTAGTGTATTGTTGCGTTATTTCCAGAAAAAACACGCTGAATAAGCCCCTCTTTTGAGACTGTGAAGTGACAGAAATCTGCGGATAATGTAATTAATCCGACGGAGGTGTCATTGGCGACTTTACCACTTCCAATGTCTAACAACTTCTTCGAAACCCCATTTCCAGTTTCATCTTGTAGCACATTAGTTATCAATTGCAGTTTTACGTGCCGCCACAAATATGAAAATTATAGGCGTGCGTTCAGTTTGTCTTCTCCTTGTTTACGCGAACTTTATAAAGTCACAAAGGAAATCAGTTGATTTTGTGACAATTCAGTTCACATTCACGAATTCAAAAACACAACTTATAAGGAAGGTATCCAATGATTTACCAGTATCTGACAACAATAATTGTATGGGCAAGCATTTATATGTTATAGTGCGTCCATAGAATAATTTTGTGTCCAATCTTCGAAAGGAATATCATCGTGCTACATAAGAATATCTCATTGTTGATAACAAATGATAATCGTTATTTAATAAAATATGGTAAGTGAAATATCTTTGAAGACTTTGCCAAGGAGTGGAATATCTTTCTACTTTGTAATGCTTTTGTTTGTTCAGAGAAAAAGGTGTATGTGTTCTGTAAAAGTTTTCGTTTAGATTCTTACATTTAGTTAATATCATGGTCCATTATCAATTGTCTTTTTTCTTACCTTTTTGGCTTTTAACTTTTTACGTTACCTTTATATCTGCGAGGGTAAGTCAAATGAAAACCTTAAATTTGTTATAACAAATCAAAGTTTCGTGCCGTCATCATGTAAGTTGGTAAGCGTGCGGCAAACAGCTTGCAGAATGGCCTGTAGGTGGCAGCATAGTGCAGATGCACACATACCGACGCATTGTCAGTATAAAGATGGCCGCCCCACATGCGACTTGCACCAGGGAAGAACAGCGTTCTGTTACTCGGTTTTTGCATAGTGAAGGTGTGAAGCCTATTGAAATTCATCGACGAATGAAGGTTCCATACGGTGATGCATGTTTGTCACAGCAGAGAGTCTACGAATGGAGTAGGAAGTTTGCAAATGGTGTGACTTCAGTGGAAGAAGCTGTACATTCAGGTCAGTTACAGTTTTAGATTGTTTTAGGTTAGCACGTCTCCGCAGGTCTCTCCAGCTGTCGGCGAGCATGGCGGAGATCCTGGCGGCTGACGAGCAAGCGGTGACCAAGGTTTTAGATTTCATTTGAAATCTACATTTCAGAATATAGGAACCTTTTAATTTGGAATTTTAATCTTTTTATAGTTTTAAGCTTAATTTTAGTCTTTGAGATACCGTTGTAAGGGTTTTTATAATTGTTCATTTAACTGACAGTTTTAGCGTTTTAAATGGATCTTAACCTCATTGGATTTCAAGGGCGTAGTTGAGCGCGCTTAAACCCAGTTATCTATCTATCATCTCAGGTCAGGCACAACTCCACATAACATTGCAGCAGTTGAAGTCATAGTAAAGGAAAACCGCCGAGTGACATTGCAGCACGTTTACAGATTAGTGATGGGTCAGCACACAACATTGTGCATGATGTGCTCCAGTTTCACAAAGTGTCTGCAAGATGGGTGCCTCGGCAACTGACTCCTGAAATGAGAGAACGATGTGTTGATGCTTGTGAGAACTTCTTCGGCGCTTTGAACGAAAGGGTGATGGCTTCCTTTCAAGAATCCTTACTGGGGACGAAAGCTGCGTTCACTTTCACCAACCGGAAACGAAGAGAGCGAGCAAGGAATGGTGCCATCCCTCATCACCAAAACCAAAGAAGTTTCGAACAGAACCATCGGCAGGGAAGGTTATGCTGACTCTCTTTTTGGACGAAAAAGGCTTCATTTTGGAGCATTACATGCCTAGAGGGACCACTGTCACCAGTGCATTATACACAGATCTCCTAAAAAAATCCTCTGCGGCCTGCAATCAAATCAAAGCGACGTGGATTGCTGTCACCAAGTGTCCTTTTGCAACATGACAATGCAAGGCCCCACACTGCCCGTACAACAGTTGCAACAATCACAGACCTGCATTTTGAGTGTCTTGCTCATCCACCAAACTCACCAGATCATGTCCCATGTGATTTCCGTATGTTTGGACCACTCAAAGACGCAATGGGAGGAAATATGTTCCGTTCCGATGAAGAGGTATCCCACGCGATGCAAGAGTGGTTGCGAGGACTACCAAGGGAATGTTTTTTCTAAAGCCATTTATGCACTTTAAGCGGTGGAGGTCTTACGTTGAATGTGGGGGAGATTATGTTGAAAATAGATACAGCTTTGTACCACTTCTGGATAGCAAATATTATTAAAAAAACTATTTAAGCTGTTTATTTGACTCACAATCGTATTTAAAATTTTAAGAGGAAAGCATTTGAAAATATTCCATTGTTAAAAGGTTTAGAAAATATTCCTGCAGGTTTGAAATGATTCTATAGTTGCGTATTCAATATTGTAGTGGTTATACATGGCAAAGGTCTCTTCGTGCAGTCACGCCAAAAGTAAATGTTTGTGTAAAGCTAGGTAAATGTTTGACATTTCCCAATTTGTGTCATCTTTGGCACTGTTTGTAATATTTCGATATTCGGTGTATTTGCTGCCAGATTTTTCACTGATGAACTCTGTGACTTCTTTCGCGGGGTATGTGTGATTGAGCTAAGGAAGGGTAACAACACTTAAGTTGGCTAATAAATGTAACGGAGGTTAACAAATGTTATATTAGAACTGAGTTACTAACCGTGTTAAGATGTAGAATTAAACTGTTTCTAAACCATAACACGAGAACCAATCGAAATGTTATAGCCCCTAACATCCGGAGTATTAATTTTGGTATAGGCGTTTGGCCAAAGAAGGGGAAATTATGAAATTATGCATGAGACAGTAAAAATGTTTGGTGACCTCAAATAGTTGGTGGGCAGAGATAGGAGGAATTATGGAAAAAATAGGTATGGGATATATATGGAGATTAGAGGAAAGGAATACAAGCGATGTGGGTAAATTGGTAAAATGAAGAATAGAAGACTTAGAAAGACAGGAAATATGGGGAAGTCTAGAAAATATGAAATAATTACAATTTTACAAGTAAATAAAAAGAAATTTTGGACGAGAAGCATATGTAGATTACTGCAATAGGCAAAAGAGAGAGAAGGGTTAGCTTGGATGACAGGAACAATATTTCTAAGAGGGATAAGATGTAGCGAAAAGGGAATTGTGTGGGGTAAATGAAAGCATAGAACACTATAACAGAACGCGAGAAGGTTGCAATGTGGAGGAAAAGGGTTTGGGAGGAAGAATGGGAGAAAGTAGAGAACAGGATAGTAGCTATAAAAATGTTAACGGGAAGGGAGGAAAATAAGGTAAGAAGTATTGGTGAGTTCTTGCAGAAAGTACAAGAAAAATGCGCCAAAAATGTAAAGAAAACAAGAAAGGAAGATGAGGGAGAAGAATGGGACTAATTAAGTAACAAGGAGGCATGGAGGTTAAGAGCTACCTGGCAAAGCAGAAGGCCAGGATGTCATGTAAACCAAGGTAGCAACAACGTAAAGACAAATAAATGTAGCTAAAAGTTGTAAATTGTAAAATGTTGGAATATGCACAATAAAAATCTAATCTAACGACTTTAACTTTTATAATAGCCATTTCCGTAATAACAATGAGAGACTACTTTGCTGTAAATCAGTGAAATACTAAGCATAAAACTGTCTTACAGCGAAGGTCAAGTATGCGGTCCTCGAGCGTGGCCTTCAAACCGGCTACCGTTTGCCGATAATCGAGCGTCATCATCACTACTGTTCAGTGACAGTTGGTCACATTGTATTCAAGGAAGTTGGTGGACCTGCTTTCTAAAAAGACAGTAGAGAATCTCTGTATGAAGAAACATGAAGCATGTTAATGGCAGCTGCAATTGGTTTTTTGTAATATATTTTAGTGTTGAAACTTGTTGAAACTGACTTAATCAACGTTCTTCATACGTGATGTATCAAAGTGTTCAGCAAATGGTATAATATCTTTGAGAAATTAAATGAAATACATAGTATAAGCGTCAAACATTTTCTTCTCATGACAATTGGCCGATTCTTCTGCAATACAGTCCATTTAGGTTGTGAGCTTTAATTTGACGGCCACAACTTACACCACGACGGAACAACTACCCACCATAATTTTTACATTAAGTTCCTAGTTTTATCTCAACATTTTTGTACGTGACGTGCTACATTTTAGAATTCCTTTTGCTTTCTCATCTTCATGTGCATGTTGCAGTTCTCTTTGGCTTCTATACGTAACTCTGTTCTGGGGACCCCTCGAGCTAAAGTATTTCTTATTCACTGGCATGGATAGTTACCTTAGCTACACTGACTTATGCTGTTGTTTTACTTTAAAGTTTTATTTTTTACAAAAATTGTAACTCAAGCTTTCTTACGTATGTAAATAATTTAGCTATCACAATTATTTCTCCAAATCGCTATAATTACTTTATGGTATCATCAATATTATCAGTAGAAAATTGCAGAATCAATTTTAATAATTAAGAAATCATATGTATTTTTTTCCAGAATGAAACGACGTAAAATTGCCGTGTATGGCAATGTTATTAGTTGTTGATTTGATGGCTTAAGGGGAGTCAGAACGGCATTGTGGGGTGAAATTTCACAAAATGTGTTAGTGGTAAAGTAATCTTCCCTGAGGTTTGTAGAAGCGAATAAAAATATTTATTTTTCTATCCCATAGTTTTAAAAGTACTAACTACTCATTTTGAAAAGGCTGCACAGTGTGCCACGCCCATATTACCCATTTGTAACTGCTCTCACCTTGGTTGTAACCTTATTGAAGCTATATACCAGAGCTCACACTTATTATGAAAGGAAGTCATTTTTTTCTATTAGTATTAATCTCTGCTTATCATATTAATTCTTCTATACTTTGTTTAGTATGTTTTGAATTACTAGTGCTGTTTTCACCCCGTAGGGAAGGGGATCCGTCCCCTTCAGCTGCCGTGGTGTGGGCGCTGCGGACCCTAGCACTTGTGGTACCTCTGACGTTACTAGAGGAACCTCGGGCCGAACTGTCGAGCCCCTCTCGTCGGGGAGTTCTTCGGATTGGGTTGGACTCGAGGGACAGTGGTTCCCGATACTCGTGGAAGATCGGGTACGTCTTCGGACGGGGTTGAGGGAAGCCAATAATATTCCCGCGTACTAGCCAGCATAGCTAGTAGAAGGTGTGCTAGATCACCAGGCGGCCCCACCGAGGTCATATCGGTAGCCTTCCCGTTTTGGAGTCGGTAAGTGGCGTATCCACTTCCATCCCGTCTTGAGTCCACAGGACCAGTTGGGGGGGCTTGTTAGTCTCTAGGTCTTGCCCTTTGAAAGTCCCACGGAGGCGCCGGGCGCCCTTTTGGGACAGCTCGGTAATTCCCTGGTTGAAGGAGGCCCGGGTCCTTGGTCCTATGGGTCCAGGATTAATGGGAGTAGAACCTCTGACAATAACTAGTGCTGTTTTCAAGATGGAAAGAAACAATTTTGATGTAAGGAATCGGCATGGGAACCAGTATAGCAGTTTAAGTAACCCCGATTACATAATAAGAGTTACAACGCCTAAAATAGAACAAGTGTTGTAACACAACATATATGTATTATATATATTATATATATTGACTTAGTCAAACCGAACCTCAAACACTGGTGATGAATGTGAAGTGAAAATTGGTTCTTTAAGGAACAAAATTGGTTTCTTCAGTGTGTAATGGCAGTGTTGACCATTTAAGTAAAGTAAGTAATGATATTAGATGAACAAGTTTTCATTTAGTAGGTATAGAATAATTGTACAGTGTAAATTTTGTTAAAATGAAAATTGTCCTCAAGACAGAGGACGCCAAGTAAGGAAGTGAGTGATTAGCTAAATTATCACTTAGTTGCCAAGAGTTTAATAAAGAATATACATTTGAAATATGCAGAACTATTCAAAGTGGTACAGAAGTAAACGTAAGATTTCCTTATGGCTTGAAGCGTCGGCAAGGGAATTGAGACAGGTAAGACATTGGCTGCTGTACTCAATTTACCAGCCTTCCCCTACCAAAATTAACAAAAGAATACCATAGAGGAAGTGTTCGTGGAGTCTAGGAAGAACAGAAGAAGTGAAAAACGAAAGAAGGATTCTGTCACCCGAACGTCGGAACTCCCTATAGAGCCGGCCGGCAGTAGGGGCAGACGGAAAGCATTCAGAATACGCCTACCCATTTTTCTTGTATCACTAACCGAAGGGATGATTAGGAGAGCCACGCAAGCCCTGTACCGTCTCTTTCCCCTCCCACCAGACGTCTCGAAGCCTCGGGATAAATGTGCGCGTCGCGAACCTTCCAGAAACGACGATCTTCCCTATATAAGGTCTGTAGTTGACGAGACAGTTGAGTTCTTGGCAAGCAGCCGTGAGGAGCGACGAGTGAGAGAACGGACTGGAAGACCACGTGCTTCGGAGGAGTGGTCCGTAATTGCGAGTGCTGAGTGGACCTGTGACAGACGAACTGGTGAAATGTAATTGTGACGCTACGTAATTCTATGTAATCGACAAGTGTTCCAACTCTAATTCGGTGGAAATAAAGAAGATTTTGAGTTTGTGCAATTGGACTTTTAATTTCATGAAGCCACAAAGTTACAATACTGATCAGTGACGTATTGTGACTCGGGCTATCACTAAGCCTAGCAGATCCGGACAATGAGAGATTGTTGATTAAATGTTCACTTCAGAAACAGGCATTTAAGTAAGTTTTTCTAGAAACAAGCTGTTAAAACATGCGAGATGCCTTTGAAAACGGTAGCTGTCTTTAGATGCTGAGACAGCGCTGCATCATAATTAGCAAAAATTGTAGCAATTCTGTATAATTGCCCTATTTACTGACTCCTTGGTTTCATCGTGCCCTCTAAACGAACATTCCTGTTTTGCAAGAAGAACTACTCTATTAATCAATCTTTCCAATACATTTCTATTTTCCTTAACCTTTTCATTGTGCAAACTGTCAGCAAGTTTGTTTTGGTAATTCAATGCATGGTCTACCCGTTGAGTGCCCAAAGTTTTTTAATGCTGTGAAAGCTTTCATATGCGTTGTTAATCTTTTATGGTTATCCAAATCTGTGATTAAATAAGCTAAACTTGTGAAACCTGTAGCATTTCAGGGTCTTTTTTCAGTTGCAAACAACAAGCAAGTTCGAATGAGCCAGACAGCCACTCATACATATCAGAATTACTTTACTAAAATAGTTTTTCTAAGGGTTCTTATTTTCTTTCCTTCTGTTCACACTGAAAGTGCGGAAGAACTGGGGTAGGCCTTCCCTGTTTTATTAACACTAACCTATGTTCGTATTTAAACTGCGAGAACGGTCTATGCACTAATTGTTTAATTACACATTCTTCACCCATTTCAAAGAATTGGCGCTAGCAACTGTCTTGATACACTGTAGAGTATGAAATAAACAGCACTGTCGCGCCAACGCACATATACATTTCTCGCGGAGCGTAAACGCGGCTTGTTTACATAAAGGAACTGATGAAGATAACAGTCGGATAGTGTATCACTGAGACAAGACTTACCGAGACAGATAAGTGACGTAAATGGAAATTTCTAGTGACTTCTTGATCCGTGGTAGACATAATTCGGTTTCTGGTTCGTTTCAGAAATATCTAGAATTTATGAATAAGATATATAAGAGATTGTGACACGCCAGCGGACAGTTGTAAAACGAGATTGAGTCTTGAGAGGTAGTAGTAAACAGTTGTGAAGTGTTGTAACGAGAGCTGATGTAAAGTGATCAGAACGTTGTTTGTGTGGTCATAGACCTTGGTAGATTGTGGTGCCTATGTGACGTAATGTTGTTACGTGGGTATTGAACAGTGTATTTCTACGGAAATAAAGAACATTTGGTATTTCGTCAAATTGGACTTTTAATTCTACGAACCCAAAAAGTCACAATACTAATACGGTTGGAAATTAATTGTTCTTTCACACTAGCCGTGTGTAGGACGCACTATGAAAGAGTAGAGCCAGAATGAAAAATTCAATGCCATAGCCGGGATTTGAACCACTCATTCTGGCTCTACCCTTTCATAGTGCGTCTTATACACGGCTAGTGTGAAAGAACATTTAATTTCCATTAATTGTACCTAATAGTGGTCCGAACTATAAAGCCCGGACCTTAAGGTACTTACAGCATATTAAGTCACCATTAAGGTAGTTGACTCATGTGTTTATGAGAACTCCTAGTGGTTTACCGGTTGAAACACGAGTCACTTGGAGAATCTTATGTCATGTTGGCACGTTGGCTATAGTAGCTCAAATTGTTAGATCGGCTGGACGGAAACCAGAAGATCCGTGGTTCAAATCCCGGCTATGGCATTGAATTCTTAATTCTGGCTCTACCGTTTCACTAATACGGTTGAGGACCGTAACAATCACACAATAATTAAAAAACACGCTCTTAATGCCCTTAACTCCACGTGCTATGCGGAATTCCAAAGCCAGTCGTCTCCGTACGGTACATTTTGGAGAGGCTCCAATGAGTGTGGCGATGTAGGGTTCCGAAGACCTGGCTTGGTGAATCCTGCAGTCTTCTCCCGTATCTCTCACTGCCCCTTAGCGTAGAGAAGGCTGCAATAGTAGCTACCGAAGCTCTGCTTGCCCCTCTGTTCAGTGATAGGGAACGAGAGATATTACACCCTACGCACTAATTATTTATGGTGTAAACAAGCTGGTATTGCAATTACTAATATTACTTGTTAATTTCTAGTTTACTTTAGATATGGGCTTCGGTGATAGCTTTGATAGCCCATAATGTACGCCACTGTTACTGATGATGAAGAACATGCGGATTGGGGGAAATTGTGAGTTGCAGTTCCAACATAGCAAACTTTGATGCTATTTTTCTCTGTTTTATTCTTTTTATACTTTGGGTGTGCTCAGCTTTAGAACTACTGCAGCTAAAGGTATTCAATTTCTTCTGGAATTAAAGCAATACTTAAACTGTTTTTAAAGGTACTTGTAGAAAGATATGTGAAAATTTGAATTAAAAAGAATAAACGTTGCATATTTTTAGAAGTAAATTTCAAGACATTTACTTAAAAACTCGGATATCCTTTATTAAATCTCCAAAACAATATATATTATATTTAATAAATTGTGAAAGTGTTGTAAAATAACAATTAAAAGTATCAAATTGATGCGTTCCGTGGTTCATGAGCTAACCGCACCAGAAACCACTCAATTTCACATTGGTGAGATAGACTGTTCCGGCTTCCTTTAGTATTTTTATAGTGTCGCGGCGACGGCCATAAAAGGTGCGGTACAAATAAATAACAGACGGATATTGTTTCACGGAGATAAAGAGCTTGCATAAGCAGATAAAAATAGCGCCAGAAATAAAAGGCTTTCCGGCACAGATTGAGTTACACTTCTGGAGGGTGATAGAACAGTTCATTTCTTGTTTGGATTACTGGAGTAATCTGTCCAATTTATCAATGAGGTATGCAACAGGAATTTGTGTCCGTAGTTAATTTATCTTCGTCTTCATCAGCCGTTCGGGCTCAATTTGGGACAGGATTTCTATGTTGGACGCACAATTCTTTCTCTTCTCGTGTGAGGTTTTGCGGATATCTATTTCCTCTGGTCACCAACTGTATCATCTTATTCTAAATGAGAGTCATGAGACAGCTTTTTTTCAGGCGTGGTTCGGAATAAAGTTTCGGAGAAGTCAAATTCTGTAATTACTTAATTGTATTATTTAGATCACAGTTTGCTTGAACTTGCTTTCCCAGTCACTTCCTACATTTCGATAAATTCTTACTGTGTTATTTATACAGATTCAAACTATTACTTAAATGTTCTTAATCTTGCAGCACTATTCATCACACTCCACCATTACAACAAAATTCTCTCTCTATCATGATTATTGATTTTTCGTAACTATCGTTACTTCTCTCTTAATTTTGTGATTGGCCGACTTAATACCACGTCACAAGATTACGTCATATTACGTCATACAATTATTACTTCAGCCAATCACACAATTACATACATTTTACATATTTAAATTACTAAATATATTTACATAATCATTTTTTATAAATTTATAAACTTTTCATACTTCAAACATAATCCAAAAGTACTGTTACAAATGCCCTTCTTCGAAATATATGGAAAATAACCAAATAAAGGGATTAACCATTCATTTCCATATATTTCGAAGAATGACCCCAATTAACAATTTCGTTTACAAAAATAATACATAACACATACATAAAAAACTACAATAAATCAACATTAACTAAAATACAACAATATATTAACATTTAACAATAATATATATGCTTTATTGTTATTTAACTATTTTAGCAAGTACTCCGTTGATTACAAATCTCTTGTATCCACATATGCTTCTAGAAATGCTTGTCTTATAGTTTTGGGTAAAGGTAGGCTTTTATGTGTTTAAGGAGCAGTATTATTCACTTTAAATGTGTGTGTGTGTGTGTATTTATTACACAGTCCGGGTTTTGAACTAAAGGATATTCTGTTCTTTAATATACATAACTTCAGCTGTTCTTTTCTCGCTTGGTCTATATTGTATGTGTTTTCTAACTTGTAATGTTCTCTGGAATTCTATTTCTTCCTCCACTTGGCTTATATAGTTCTTAACTTGTAGTGTATATAATTGGCAACAATGCTCTTCAAGGTCAGTTACATTATTTTGCGCTCCATCAATAATTAAATTCTTTCCACAACTTTCGTTTTCGTCGTATAACCATCTTCTTGCGAAAGTATATCTCCCTTAAGAAACCTTTCATTATTTATATTATCTCTATTCTCTTCTTTTCTTCCATCTTCTTACAATAATTTTATTACTATTGAATCATTTTCTGTCTTAACCTTCATGTCATGCATTTCGAACTTCAATACACTCTGCCATTCATATAATAAATTATTACTGACAATTAGGTCTCTTGCCAATTGTGGAATAACCAACGCAATGAAATCGAAATTCCATTCACCTATTGGCCCCTCAATTAATACTTGATATTTAATTCTATCCTTTTTCTTCCCAATTGCAGTTCTGCAGTAAACATTACACACATTTAAATATTCCACTTTATAGTTAGCTAACAGGTTTTTAAGCATTTCCTCACTTATCACAGTAGAACTGACTCCAGTATCAATTAAGGCTGTATATTCTTTATCCCATAGGTAAATAACTATCTGAGGTAGATTAACTAATTCTTTATTTTTCTGCAATTCGCCCTGTGTCATCCTCACCGAGCCACTTTCCAGAGCACAAAATGATTTGGTTTTTTGTTTTCCGTCTCCCTGTGATTATTACTTTCATTGTTGGTTAGGTTGGTACTATCGTTTATATTCACATCATTCTCTGTGCTTTGTGTATTTTCTACTCTTTCATTTAGATTTGTTCTTTCAAATCTCAAACCCATAAAATCTCTTTGATTTGCACTAAATAGACTAGTACAGATACCCCTATTAAAGTTACATATTCGTTGATTGTTTCCTCGATAAAATCTTAAATGGTTTATTTGGTCATTTCTTCCAATTCTCGTCGACTGATTGTTATGATCATTCCTTTGCAAATTATTTTGAACTCTCCTTCTTGTTCCGGGAATTAGATTCATATGTTCTTCTAGGATCGAAACCCCTTCCTTCAAATCTTTGATTTCACACGGGTGCCCCGCCCAAATTTAAACTCGTTCTAGTGTTTGTAGGTTATGATTCCTGTCGATTTCTTCCTCGCTCAATATGGACGTTATTATAGTTACCATCACACGATGTCGTATCATTAATGAGGTTATGTGCTTCAAATTCGGATAATAACTCAATCATATCAGAGAAATCGATAGGCTTAGCCACAATTAAATGGTTTCTAATATGTGGTGGACAATGACGTATTAGCATGTTGACAATTTCTGTCTCAGAAATTTCGAGATTTATCAACTTACTTTTGTTTGCTAATTTTAAGGAATATTCGGTCATAGAAGTCCCTTTTCTAAACTCAAACCTACCCGTTGCTAACTCAACTTTTATTCTTCTTTATCTCTCAGGTCCCCAAAATCGATTTATAAACAGATTTCTGAAAGTGCTGTATGTTTCATGTGAAGCCAAGGTTAACCTCAACCACTCAAGAGCATTTTTCTTCAAACAGCGTTTTACTATCACCATCCGAAATGCTTTCGGAATTCCCTTAATACGGAATTATTCTTCCAGTTCTCTAAGAAATACTTTTGGATTATCACCTGATTCCTCATCAAAACTAGGTGGACTAATATCATTTAGTGAATAATGTACACATTCATTTTGACCTAGACTGTGAAACTCTGTCTGTGGGGATATGTTTTGTGTGTTTCTATGATAATTAATATCATTATCTAGACTCCCAAACTCACTACATTCACTTACCACATCACCAGACTTCTGATGATTGCTTAATTCACCTGGTAAGTCACAGTCGTTTATATTTCCAATTCTAGGCATTTCTTTCACATTATTTACTTTGCTAGCCTGTAGTTCAATTACAACTTGTGTCAATTTTCCTAAGTTATCCTTCTCTTTTTCAAAATTTTCTTTCACTACTTTAATTTGCAAAATTATTTCTTTCACTTTACTTATCTCACCAATTTGTAACTTTATTTCCTCTTGGTGTGTCATACTTTCATCATGTTGTAATTGCATTTCAGAATAAATTACATTGATTCTTTGTTCTACTTTATCTCCTAATTCTTCTCTTTGTTTTTGTGTCATTTCTGCCTGTTGTATCCTAAATGTTTCTAACTCTTTGTTTAATTCCATTCTTATTTCTTGTTTCACAATGTCCTGACCTAACCTAGTTTCCTGAATTATTTGTCTTAATTCCATAATTTCCTGTCTATTTTCATTCTTATTCCGTTCTATTGTTTGCAATAACCTTTCCATATTCTCTTTACATTCTTTTCTTCCGTCTCTAATTTCTTGTGTTATCTCCCCTTTCAATTCCTGCTTTAACTTTTGTGACAAACTAACCTCTAAATTGTTCACACTTTTTGTCAATTTATCTCCTAATTCTTCTCTCAATTCATTTATATTTTGTTCAGGATCTTGTTTTAATTCTGATTTTACATCTCCTATTTTAACATTTACATATCCTATTTTAGTACCTAAATTACTCAACATTTCTGATTTTACATCTCCTATTTTAGCATTTACATCTCCTATTTTAGTATCTAAATTACTCAGCATTTCTGATTTTACATCACTCAACTCTGATTTTACATCTATTTTAGCATCTAAATTACTCAACATTTTCGTTATCCTTTCTAACATTAATTCGTTATCTTTACTTAATCTTGCATTTTTCCTACTCATTTCTACCCCATCACTAGCTTCTCCTTCCACTATTATTTCTTTTCAACTAGCCATCTTTTTAACTATTTTTTGATTTCTTAACAACAGAAATCTACTACTACTACTATTTTTTTTAATTTCACTCACTTTAAGCCAGTTTTATTTTTCTTTCTTCTCTCTTCTTTCTCCTTTCCTTTTATATTCCCACGTAGCTGTACGATGTTTTAATCTCCACTCTTTTTTATCCTATTCGACCACACGTTACGGCGTCATTTGTAACAGGAATTTGGGACAACTTGTTGTTAATTTATCTCCATCTTAACCCACACATTCGGGCACAATTTAATACGGAATTTTTATATTTTAGATGGGATGCACGTTGACTTTTCGAACATCCACGTCGAGAAGCCATAAATAACAAATTCGTTGTATTTTGACTTGTTTCTTGATGATTGTACTTGGTTAACTAAGAGTCATGAGATTACTGGTTTTAAGGCGTGGTTCGGAATAAAGTTTCGGAGAAGTCAAATTCTGTAACTACTTAATTGTATTATTTGGATTACAGTTTGCTTGAACTTCCTATCCCAGTCACTTCCTACACATCGATAAATTCTTACTTTGTTATATTTATACAGATTCAAAAAATTACTTAAATGTTCTTAATCTTGCAGCACTATCCGTCACACTCCACCATTACAACAAAAATCTCTCTCTATCAAGATTATTGATTTTTCGTAACTATCGTTATTTCTCTCTTAATTTTGTGATTGGCCGATTTAATACCACGTCACAAGATTACGTCATATTACGTCATACAATTATTACTTCAGCCAATCACAAAATTACATACATGTTACATATTTAAATTATTAAATATATTTACATAATCTTTGTTTATAAATTTATAAACTTTTCATACTTCAAACATAACCCAAAAGTGCTGTTACAGGTATCAAAGAATTTTGAATTTAACTAACAGTTGTTGGAATGGATGCCAAATCCCAAGATCCTGGACACATGCTCGAATTATATATACTTTCAAGAAAGGTGCTCGAATCAGATGTGAGAATTTTAGGGGAATAAGTATTTTAAACACAGGATATAAATTATGTGCAATAATCTTAAATAAAAGGTTAGAAACCATTACAGATGTTCTACTTTTAGAAGAACAAAATGGTTTTAGAAAAGGAAGATCCTGTACGGATGCTACCTTTACAGTTAAGCAGATAATAGAAAAAAGAAGAGAATTTAATCTGGAAACACATATAGCTTTTATCGATTCTGAAAAAGCGTTTGATCCTGTAAACAGGAAAAAATTAGGGGAAATCATGAATCGAAGAGGCCAACCAAATCATCTCATTAAAATTCTAATATATATAAAGGATACAACAATCAGCATACATATTGAAGATGAAATGTATAGTAAATGGATACGTACAAATCAAGGTGTAAGACAGGGTTGCAGTTTGTCTCCTATCTTATTCATAATTTATATAGATGATCTGATTAGAGAGTGGATGTTTAAGATTGACGGAGGCATTCACTTTGCACCAAATTTTATTCTTAAGACGATGCTATTTGCGGATGACCAAATAATTATAACTGAAGACGATCTGCAAAGAGCAGTATATATTTTACAGAAGTTATGTAAGTATTATAATTTCAAAATGTCCACAAATAAAACAAAAACAATGGCGTTTCGAGGTAAAGACACTGTAAGAACCAAAATAGTAATTGTTGATATTATCTTAGAGCAGGTTACGGGTTTTAAATATTTGGGAACATAACGTCAGTTATAAATATGAAAATTATTTTAAAAATAAATTACCAAAGTTTCAAAAAATATGCGGCATAATAGAAGCCTAAAAACTAAAAACAAAAGAAACACTGATGAAATTTTATTAAGTAATGGCCGTGCCTGCTTTTGTTATGGTTCTGAAACATGGACATTATCAAAAGAAGAAAAAAACAAGATACAGGCTGCCGAAATGAGATTTTAAAGAGCAGTAAAGGGATGTAGTATTTTAGATAAAATTCCAAAAGAAAAAATAAGAGAAGATTTAGAAATAAGTTCTTTCGAAGAAAAAATAATAAATTATAGAAATGAATGGAGAGAGCATATTGAGAGAATGCCGAGAGATAGGATCCCAAGAAGAGTTACAAACTATAAACCTAGAGGAAAGAGACATCCAGGAAGATCACAAAAACGATGGTCAGACATGTTTTAAGCCGGAATAGGCAGCATTGCCTAGCCCTTGGAGTGAAGAAGAAGAAGAAGAAGAAGAAGAAGAAGAAGAAGAAGAAGAAGAAGAAGAAGAAGAAGAAGAAGAAGAAGAAGAAGAAGAAGAAGAAGAAGAAGAAGAAGAAGAAGAAGAAGAAGAAGAAGGTATTTAAGAAGGCGACAACTCGGCAAGAGTTATTCGCAAAGCCGTAAACAGAGCAGTAGTAGTAGTAAAGAATTGGTAAACAGATGTAATGTAAGCTGACGTTGTAAACATGTGTAATCAGAACGCTGTTGTTGTGGACATCGACCTTGATAGATTGTGATTGTGTATGTGACGTAATACTGCTACTGTGAGTGTATTTATACGCAAATAAAGTACGATTTGAATTTCTGCAACTTGGACGTCTAATTCTACGAACCCACACAGTCACAATATGTACATATTGTCACCCAATTATCGGAAGGCACGACCAACTGTCAGCTGGGTGGGTGACAGGAGGCATTTAGCCCACGCCTACCCATTTATCTTGTAGCGTTCACTGAGGGGATGGTTGGAAAAGCATCACTAGCCGTATCTTTCCCCTCCCTCTGAAGTCTGGAACAATTGGGATGATGTTCTGAGCCACGAAACATCCAGACACAGCGATCTGCATATATAAGGAATGTAGTGGAGGAATCAGTTCAGTTCTTAGCAAGCAGCCGCGAGGAGCGCAATGCTAAAGAACAGAATGGAAGACTGCGTACGTGTATCAGAGGAGTTTTAGTCAGCTGTAGAGAGTTGTACGTGATTGTGAGTGTAGAGTGGACCTGTGACAGACGAACTGGTGGACTGTAATTGTGTGCGCTACGTAATTATATGTAATCGGCAAGTGTTCCAGCTGTAATTCGGTGTAAATCAAGAACACTTTGAGTTTGTGCAATTAGACTTTTAATTCTCCGAACCCACAAAGTCACAATATTATGGAAGTTTTCAATGCATAAATATATGCATATTAAAGAGACCATTATAACACAAATTTCTGTTTCTAGGTTATAACCAAGTTATATAATAACAGTTTCTTTGGCCATTTAACAGTTTAAAATCAATTATTATTCAAAGTAAAGAAAGGAAAACAACAATAGTCTAAATCTTTTAGTGTAGCTATATGTGTGACTTAAGAAAGTACTCGCTTTTGGTTGAGTGCAGATTGTTCTATAAACGTTATAAGATGAGAATATTCCTCCCCAGAGTCGGTCCAGCTGTTTTCTCATTGGTATTCTTGTGCTATGCTTTGTTCTCTTTCATTATTATTCCGGAGCCTGCATTATTACTGCCAGTACGTGACCCACTAGAGTGCTCTGCCACTGCAAGAACAAGACTTCTGGTTGCGGTCACACGAGTATCAGGAAATTGCTAATGTTAAGTATGGTTTAACTCTGCCACAGTACAAACAACATCCTGTTACATTTCAGGTGCGTTCTGATATTTAGAAGGCCTTTTTGGTAATCTTGGAGCACCTATGCATTTATCAGACTCACTATGTACAGAGTGTTTCACAATTCCTGTTGAAAATGAACGGTACTGTATTTGTAACGTTAAGTCATATCGGACGATGACTGAAATGGGTGAAATGATGCTCAGATGAGCCCAGGGTCAATAGAGCTTAGAGTTACCTGACATTCGTCTTTCAGGATAAGGGAAAACCCTGGAAAAACCTTATCCAGGTAACTCACCCTGACCGAGATTCGAACTCGGGACCTCTTGAACGTGAGGCATACATTCTATCGGTACTGTAGACTAATCCAGGTTTCACAAAAGCTTGCCCCGTATCTCTTAACGGTCACTTGACCTTACCACCTCTCATTGGCTGCTATTGTAGTATAGACTGTTGTCGGTAAAAATTAATTCGTTATTTAACATGGTGATATGCCTTTATATGTTTGAAGAGAATTGTCCAATTGATATTTTCGTAACTGTTTTAAAGATATATATTACGCTACAGAGTCCATTTATCTGAAATGCATGATAATTCTTAAACGAAGTAAGGAGGAGGTTCCTTTGCTCTCAAGCACATGGCACGATAGCACGTGATTTAGAGGTAATGGTGACATATTTGTTTATATCACTTCTATGACTGACTTGTTTTGAACTAGATGATTCATATATCACCATTCGAAAGTGCCCTGTGCCGAGTGCGAGAGCTAAATTATTTTATTGATCGTTTATTGCGCGTGCACTTATTATGTGTATAATGGCAGAGTCTACAGCCAGTTTTTCGCTGAAGCATCGCTAGGGAAAACCTTTACAAAGCGGTGAAAAAGAATTGTGGTGCATGTGTTTAATGCACTCACAGAGAAGAATCCGCCTTTGTCAGTGAGAGAAGTCGAACAGCTGTGCTCTGAACTCACAGGTGTAAAACATCGCGAACTGAAATTGAGACAACGGGGAAACTTAACACTCCAGGGGCGACATTGCTGTGTGGCGAAGACGTTATTTAAGGACAATCAGACTGTACCGGGATACAAGTCGCAAAATATACTACCTTGACGAGACTTTGGCGAATGAAGAATACACAAGTATGCCGTGACACGACTTTTAGGACTGAAAGACAAACTTTTTTGCAAGGTATGTGTGCTGGTTTTAAAAAACCCAGTGGAAAAGGCCGAGGGCCTTTCATTATAAACTTGTTCCAGTTTCGTTGCTCATTCATTCAGTTTCAACTTGCTCAGCTTCCTTATAAACTTCATTACTTTTGCATGCCTTCATATTCTTATTGGTATGATTTTATATAACTTCCTGGCAATTATTATGACGTTTACTGCAGGTTTCAATGTGACGGGAAGGCACCGCCTATGGCCTATGGCGCGAAAGCATTAGCCACTTAGGGTGAGGGGGAAGGTAGTTGCACGCGGAGTGATACATGCCAGCGAGGCAAGGTTATGTGAAACCCAGATTAAGTAGATGAATGTTTTGATTAGGAAACCATGTCCGCAAATGTACCGCTTTGATGCGAAATGGTATGTAGATCCTACCTATTTTTACATCCCACTTCGCTATGAAATGCCAGTGGAGGTTACAAAAGTGTTACCAAGTGTCGACCCAGATCTTCGTTACATAGCACACACCCGCGAAGCATTTTAAAATATACACTCCTCACAAGACGTGGGGTATGAGGTAAATACTATCTTCCTCTAATACTACAAACTCTCATAAACAAGGTTCTTCTTCTTCTTCTTCTTCTTCTTCTTCTTCTTCTTCTTCTTCTTCTTCTTCTTCTTCTTCTTCTTCTTCTTCTTCTTCTTCTTCTTCTTCTTCTTCTTCTTCTTCTTCTTCTTCTTCTTCTTCT
>JAUKNK010000132.1:0-105000 GCA_030765055.1 Mantis religiosa
TTATGATTATTATGATTATGATTATGATTATGATTATGATTAGATTATGATTATGATTATGATTATGATTATGATTATGATTATTATGATTATTATTATTAATTATTATTATTATTATTATTATTATTATTATTATTATTATTATTATTATTATTATTATTATTATTATTATTATTATTATTATTATTATTATTATTATTATTATTATTATTTATTATTATTATTATTATTATTATTATTATTATTATTATTATTATTATTATTATTATTATTATTATTATTATTATTATTATTATTATTATTATTATTATTATTATTATTATTATTATTATTATTATTATTATTATTATTATTATTATTATTATTATTATTATTATTATTATTATTATTATTATTATTATTATTATTATTATTATTATTATTATTATTATTATTATTATTATTATTATTATTATTATTATTATTATTATTATTATTATTATTATTATTAATATTATTATTATTATTATTATTATTATTATTATTATTATTATTATTATTATTATTATTATTATTATTATTATTATTATTATTATTATTATTATTATTATTATTATTATTATTATTATTATTATTATTATTATTATTATTATTATTATTATTATTATTATTATTATTATTATTATTATTATTATTATTATTATGATTATGATTATGATTATTATGATTATGATTATGATTATGATTATGATTATGATTATGATTATGATTATGATTATGATTATGATTATGATTATTATTATGATTATGATTATTATTATGATTATGATTATTATTATGATTATTATTATTATTATTATTATTATTATTATTATTATTATTATTATGATTATTATTATTATTATTATTATTATTATTATTATTATTATGATTATTATTATTATTATTATTATTATTATTATTATTATTATTATTATTATGATTATGATTATTATTATTATTATTATTATTATTATTATTATTATGATTATGATTATTATGATTATGATTATGATTATTATTATTATGATTATGATTATTATGATTATGATTATGATTATGATTATGATTATGATTATGATTATGATTATGATTATGATTATGATTATTATTATGATTATGATTATTATTATGATTATTATTATTATTATTATTATTATTATTATTATTATTATTATTATTATTATTATTATTATTATTATTATTATTATTATTATTATTATTATTATTATTATTATTATTATTATTATTATTATTATTATTATTATTATTATTATTATTATTATTATTATTATTATTATTATTATTATTATTATTATTATTATTATTATTATTATTATTATTATTATTATTATTATTATTATTATTATTATTATTATTATTATTATTATTATTATTATTATTATTATTATTATTATTATTATTATTATTATTATTATTATTATTATTATTATTATTATTATTATTATTATTATTATTATTATTATTATTATTATTATTATTATTATTATTATTATTATTATTATTATTATTATTATTATTATTATTATTATTATTATTATTATTATTATTATTATTATTATTATTATTATTATTATTATTATTATTATTATTATTATTATTATTATTATTATTATTATTATTATTATTATTATTATTATTATTATTATTATTATTATTATTATTATTATTATTATTATTGAGTGTTCGGAAGCTTTCACGGCCGGGGTCAGAATTAATATAAGAGATTCCTTCCGGGCTTTGGAGCCGTGGTCTGATGGAGTTAAGCCGTCCATACGTTTCGCCCATCCCTGCGGTGGACATCATCAGTGGCGTGGTCTTAATCTTCTAGGTGAAGGTTCAGGCACAACTGAGGCGCAGCAGCAGCAGCACAAATCTGGCAGGCTGTTTGGAACAGCCCGAAGGGTGGTCAAATCGTGTACCTGCTCTGGGAAGAGCTTAACCACGTAGTGGCGGGACGTGGATGTTGCAGAATGACGGGTGTAATTTAAGTGGGGTTAGTGTAGGGAGGTAGCTTTTTGCTCCTCAGGGAATGATGAACCGGGTGCTACGGACAGCGAGCACCGCTGGTGGGTTAGTTAATAAACTAGGAAGAAGGTATGTATAATTTTGAATATTCCATAATAACAAATTTGGAGTAGCTGAAATTTAATTTAGGCTGGAATGGAGATTATGTGGTTACCGGTAGTGACCGCAAGACATGCGGGGTAACCGGTATCGCTTATAGCGACGCTCACGAGGAACATAATCCCCAAGGGATCTGACTAGGGCGCTCTGATGTTGGGGCAAACCCTCGAAAAATTTTGTCGCCCGGCGTCTAATTTCATCCTCCACATATCGGAGGGATGAAGCCTCATGAAGTAATCTCACGGGGAACCTTGTACAGACAGAATAAATAATCCGAAGACATTTATTCTGTGCACGTTGGAGCAGAACTAGATGTGAGCCTGCGGCCATACCCCAGACTTCGCACGCATAGAGCATGATAGGGAGGGCCAGAGCCATAAAGAGGCGCAACTTTAGGGGAACAGACATCGCAGACCGAAGCACAGGGTATAGTGATGCCACGGCACCACACGACCGATGAGCTTGCTCCTGGATGTGCTCCCGAAAAGTTAGGCCTTTGTCCAGCTTCACTCCCAAGTACTTGATTGAATTCTCCCATCTGATCCCTTGCCCGAAGTAGGTAAATTGGGGGAAGTTGGCGGGGAAGCGGCGCTTGGTGAACAATATCGCTTGGCTTTTCTCCGTATTAATGGACAATCGCCAAAGCGTGCACCATTCCTGGAGGAGGATTAGATATCTTTGGATGGGGTTGAAAGTTCTGCGTGGGTGTCTGTTTGTTGAGAATAGCAGCACGTCGTCAGCATACTGTGCTATGTTGACGTGCTGTTCAGTGGGAAGGTCAGCCACATAGACGCTATACAGCGTCGGGGATAACACAGAACCTTCGGGGACTCCGCCGCGGATAGACCTTCGTGTAGATGTTTTTCCCGCCACTGTGACAGTGAAGAATCTATGTTTTAGGAAAGAGTGAAGAAGGTGTATGACTTGAGTGGGTAGCTCCAGTTGGATGAGTTTGTACAGAAGACCCGCGTGCCAGGTCGTAGAGAAAGCCTTTTCCACGTCCAGAGAAACCGCCGAGGTGAATGCTTTGTCCTGGAAACCCAGGGCTGCAGCCTCCACCACGCGCAGCAACTGCTGTGACGTAGAATGCCCAGGACGAAAGCCCAACTGGTGAGGAGGGATAGCCTGTATGTCACCCAGAAGGGGGGACATGCGGGCTAAGAAAAGTCTCTCGAAAACTTTCGAGAGAACCGAAAGGAGGCTGATGGAGCGGTAGTTGGCAGGATTAACCGGGTCTTTCCCTGGCTTCAAGATGCATATCACCCGAGCCTCTCTCCAACTACGTGGAAAGTGACTCAGAGAGAGACACATATTGAAGACTTTGGTTAGAAATAACACGGCCCTGAAGGGAAGGTGGCGGAGCATGAGTGGCGTTATGCCATCAGGTCCCGCTGCCTTTTTTGGTTTGAGGCGCCGGAGTACGCCCTGAAGTTCACTGGGCCTTATGACTGGGAGTCTGTCCGCCTCAGCCGGGGGTCGCCGAAAGTATCGACGTACCTCCTGCCTAACGCGGTCAGAGAAGGCAGGGTCCTGGGGGTCTTCTCTAGGCCTCATGGTCCTCTCAAGGTAGTCGGCGAACACCGTAGCCTTGGCCTGTGGTTCGTAGGACAGGCCTTGGATGCCCTGGAGTGGGGAGTTTGGTGTCCCTTGGCGGTTCCGAAGTCTTTTAATGACCCTCCACACGTCACCATCCTCGAGGTTCATACGAGACATCGTGTCCTCCCACGCGCGCACTCTGTGCTCACGGAGGCGGGCACGAACCTCTCGGCACAGTCGCCGATGAAGTCCTCGATTATGAGGCGTGCGGTGTCTTTGGTAGAGCCGCCTTGCTGCCCAAGAACGGCGAATGAGAAGTAGGATGTCTAGGGGAAGAACATCCGGATGAATGGGGCTGGGGTGATAACTGTAAGGTTGCGGACCGTTCGCTTCACGACTGAGGTGAAGGACGAGACCGCAGCCTCAAGGGAGGGAATGTCGGTTATGTTGGGGTTGGGAGGAATGGAGTCATTCAGGCAGACTTTGACGCAATCCCAGTCCACATCCCGGTTTTGAACCGAGACGACATGGTTGGCAATCCGTGTATTAACCTCAGCAAGTACTGGGTTGTGATCTGAATGTAATGCGTTAAGTGAAGTGAGTGAGAGATGAAATGGAAAGCGTTTGATGATAGCGAAGTCGATATGAGATGGGCGACCCCGACCACGCGGGTAATGAGTGGGTTGCCATGGGCCCTCAACTCGAAGGTGAGGGTCCGCATCTACCATGCTGATAATGTCACTGCCTCTCCTATCCGCTCGGGGACCATGATGCCAACGCTGATGTTTGGCATTGAAGTCCCCGGCCATAATGACATTGGGATGTAAGGAAAGAATGGATTGGTAGTCATTGGCTATGAACTGTGAGCGGGGAGGATGGTAGGCTGAAACTACCAGGACTTCAGAACCGCCAAGGTTCACGCAGGCTGCCGTGGCTTCAAGTGTTTGGAGTTGTGGAAGCTGGACAGCACGATGGACCACACTTCTCCTCACCAGGATCGCAGTGCCACCTCCTCGGCGACCAGCGCGATCCGTTCGGAGACAGTGATACCCCGAGAGATGGAAGGGGATCTGGGGGCGGAGATGGGTTTCCGACACCAAGATGAGGTCCAAAACATTGGATCTTGCAAAATGTAGGAGCTCGTCCCGTTGAACCGCCACTCCAGCCGCGTTCCAGACCGCGAACCTGAACGAAGTACTTGACCTAGTTCGTGCTGCCATTCTGGGCCGGGTCGGTAAAGGAGGTTAGAAGGGCAAGCCCCTCCATGGCTGTCACCATGCGGGTTGCGGGGTCTGTCGTGGAGGTATACCGCACCAGCAGTTCACAGAGTCGCTCACCGTGGGCGTGTAACAGTTGATACAGCCACGTCAGCAACTCCGACCGTGGTGAGGTGGAGGGAGTAGTGTGTGAAGTTTGGGACTTCGAAGGTGAGGAGTGTCTTGGGACTGGCCCACCTTTGGCTTTCTCGTCCCTAATCTGTCGAGCAGGCTTGGGTTCACCAAACCCGTTCCCAGCCTCGGAATCCGAGTCCGCCCTTTTGGCCGCCTCACGACCCTCCTCCCTTCTGGGAGTGGCTCTAGGTGGGGCTGGAGCTTTGTGTTGTTTTTTAGGCAATGCTGTGCGTGTGTGTGCATCCTTGGGGGGTTGTGTCTTGCCCCGCAAAGTCGTCGAGTCACCGGCTGGTTTGCGCACCACCTCAGCAAAGGATGGGACACTATTGGAGTTAGGCAATTGTTGCCGTGGTGCTATGGAAGAGGTTGCCCTCTCCGCTACTGGCTCAGAACGGGTGTTCTGGGTTATTGGCCCTGGAGCTGGTCTCCTAGAGGCAATAACCGCCTTCCTGGTAGGGCAACCTCCATAGCACGCTATGTGCCCTCCTTTACAGTTGGCGCAGGTTGGATCTTCCGTGATGGCACGGGGGCAGTCCTCTCTGAGGTGGGTACCACCGCACCTCAAGCAGCGAGGATTACGGTGGCAGAAGAGGCTGGAATGGTTAAATCCCAGACATCTGTAGCACTGTGGGGGCCCGCCAGAGCCTTTGGCTGGTTCCAGAGTGACCCGGAGGTAGCAGATGGTGCGAACATCATCCAACTTAACCTCGGGGCCGTTTTCCCGCTCCACCACTACTAGGAACAGGGGAAGGGGGGCTTTAGTTCCTTGGCGATCTGGAGCAGGTCGAGTGAGCTGCTTCACTATTCTAGGGGTGATGCCCTGGCGGGTGAGGTCTGCCCTTATGTCATCCACGGAAGTGTCCGCGGGTAACCTCCGGATGACTCGGCGTACATCACGGTTCTTATTCAGGCCAAAGGTAAAATGAGGAATTTTCCTCTGCTTGAGCTGTAGCAGTATCTTGGTGTAGTCTCCCTCATTCTTTGCGTGGAAGACAAATCGGCTTTTATTCCTCCTTACCGAGCACTCATTCTCGAGGGTCGGCATGACCTCCTTAAGGAAGCCTACCGCCCCCAAGAAATTGTCCACGATAATGGGCGGTATGTGCCGCCTTTGCCTTCCAGCCTGGTTCTGACCGGAGGTGGGTCGAGAAGACTGGCCAGAGGGCACGCCCTCTGCAGCCAGTCTTGCTGCTCGCTTGGTTCTCCGTGATCTTACCTCACGGAACTCGTCACCCTCGCCATCCGACGAGAGGTTCGATGAGCTGGGCTCCCGGCCTCCCTCGGATGCCGAGGAGTAAGCCGAGTTGCAGGAGAGCACGGATGTTCTCCCACTCCTTGATTGAAAACTGCGCACACTATTGCGCTCGTCGTCGGAGTCAGACTCCGAAATTTTGCCTGCACGAGAAACAGCTTCCCGTGAGACGCCCTGGTCAGTAGGTTGTTCAAGAAGAACTACCTTGCCCTTTCCGCCGTAGCGTTGTTGGCGAGGTTTCCTCTTCCTTAATCCTCCAGTGGAGGTGCTTGGTTTGGCCATAGCAGCCGGTTTATCAGACCCTGTACGGGTCGAGGTGGATGGAATAGCACTGGCTTCTGCCATTACGGAAAAGTTGGAAGTGATAGAAGAAAGAAAGAAAAACTGGTGAAAGAGGTACTGTGCAGGTACACTAACAGCCCTGCACCCGAAGGTGCAGTGCAATCAACCGCCCTACAGGTGTCCTTACCTCTAGGCAGCGGGTGCTGAACAGCGTGCAACTCAGAGGACCGGACACCTGTTTCAACAGAATGCGCCTTACCCAGTCACAAGGACTGGATGGCTCAGGTCGTGAGTCGCCCCGCTACCTTTGTAGATTTTCCTTCTTGAAGATGGAGAAGAAGGCAGCTGAGTGTTGTCCCTCAGAAGAAGGTGGAGAAGGCAGCTGAGTGTTGTCCCTCAGAAGAAGGCAGCGTTTTCTGCGAGGTCGGTAGAGTGGCGCGATTGCCGGGAGCTTCCCTAAGGTCCCTCCCGATGTTGGCAATCCGCTTGCTCTGCCGCTGCGTAGTCCTAAGCTGGTCTCTCTGAAGAGGCGATGTTGACCACTGAGGCGCTCGCTCGCTCGCTCGTGCTGGCTGGCTGTATACAGCCAGAAGGTTTTTGCTGCGTGCCCACCCATTAAGGGTTTTACCGCAGGTAGGATTATAAATGAAAGATGTAGGATGAAGGTGATGTAGGTTTTTGATTGGAAGTTAATTTTGAGGTTACCAAGGTACCTTCGGGTCGAAAGAGAGGATGCAGTACTTAGCACCCATTTTGTTTTGTTTTAAGTATTTTGTAATTTAGTTGGGGAGAAATTTAGATGCCAAACAGCTTGGAAGAATTATGAGGAGCTCAGCTTTAGCTGCTGATAGGTTCAGCTCCTGTGTTATCTAGGGTGCCCGCATGCCATACGGGGGACCCGATGCAGTCTAGCTCGACGTCTAGTGGGGTCATAATTTCCCAGTGATCTGACAAGGGCGCTTCTGTGAGATGGTAAAATTGCGTATAATTTTGAAGCCCGGCGCCTAATTTCATCCTCCACGTATGGAAGACCCGATGCTTCGTGGAGCAACCTGGTAGGGAAATAACGTCCCACAGAATAAATAGACCGCAGTCCTTTATTCTGTGCACGTTGAAGCCATGCTAAACAGCTATCTGCTGCCATGCCCCAGATCTCGCAGGCATATAGCATCACCGGGATTACCAGCGCTCGGAAGAGGTACAACTTCATGCGGACTGGCATCGAGGTAGACCCCAGCATTGGGTACAGGGAAGCAATTGCTCCCTGTACCTTTGCCGAAAGGTCCCTGATGTGTCGGCGAAAAGTTAAACCTCTATCCAAGTTGACACCAAGGTACTGGACAGAGTTAGACCACTCTATCCTTCGACCTCAGTAGCTGAAGTTGGGGCAGCCTGCGGGGGTGTGGCGCTTTGTAAAAAGTATGGCGTGGCTTTTGTCCGGATTTACGGACATCCGCCAACGCCGACACCACTGTTGTGTTAGGCGGAGATGTCTTTGGATGGGGTTGAAGGCTCTGAGAATGTGTTTGTCCTTGCAGAACAGAAACACGTCGTCAGCGTATTGTGCCATTTCGACTCGTGGTTCTGTGGGGAAATCTGCCATAAAGACGTTGAAGAGGGTGGGGGATAGCACAGAGCCTTCGGGGACTCCGCCTCTCACTGGCCTTAGTGTTGATGTTTTCCCCGCGACTGAGACTTTAAATGTGCGATGTCGCAAGAAGCTGTGTAGAATGTTGATCACTTGTGTTGGGAGCCCCAAATGGATCATTTTGTGTAGGAGTCCGGCATGCCATGTCGTAGAGAAGGCCTTCTCGACATCCAACGAAACTGCGGCCGTGAAGGCGCCTTCCTGGATGATGATGATGATGATGATGATGAGGCGCTCGCTAGAGGCGCTCGCTAGAGGTGTCGTATTTATATCCTGGTTGGACGTACTGGATTGGTGCGGCTGGAGCGGGGGTGTGTCCTCGGTGGGTGGGGTTTCCCTGTACTGATAGTTGATTGGCTCTCGTGATTTTTCTGCCTTTTGGTTTTGTTTTAGCCGTTCCAGTATCGGATGCCAGATGTTTTTCAGTTTAAGAGCCTCTCCCTTTCTGTTGAAATTATTGGAGTGTTTATAGATTTCAATAGCTTCGCGTTGTAGTCTGGCGTGGTAGTATGGTGTAGAAGAAAGCACCTTTGTCTCCTCATACTGGATAATATGTTCACCATCGGCCCAAATGGCATGTTCCGCGACCGCAGACTTGTCCCATTGTCCCAGACGGCAGTTACGCTTGTGTTCTGAAAGCCGGGTGTTGAAACTGCGTTGTGTGGTACCGACGTATACAGCACCGCAGGAACAAGGAATACGGTAGACGCCGGCTAAAGCGAGAGGGTCCCTAGGGTCTTTGGATGAGCGTAATAACGACTTAATCTGCCTCGTGGGCTTGAAAATAGTTCTAACCTTAAAGCTTTTAAGCAGGCGCTCAATTCTGTCCGTCACATTCTTAAAATATGGCAGGAATGCAATGCCTTTGTATTCATGCGGACTATTCTCGCAGATGGCTGGGCGAGATTTACGTGGTCACGTAGCTCTGCGGACTTCACGTGCTGTGTAGCCGTTGGAACATAAGGCCTGTTGGAGGTGACGGAGTTCCTGTTGTAATGAGCCGGGTTCACAGATGCGGGTAGCGCGGTCCGTGAGGGTTTTAATGATTGCACGTTTCTGTTTAGGGTGATGGTTGGAGTTTTTGTTCAGATATCTGTCTGTATGGGTCGGTTTGCGGTATACCTTGTGTCCAAGTGTCCCATTTGGTTTTCTACTCACAAGAACGTCTAAAAATGCCAGTTTTCCATCTTCTTCTTTCTCCATAGTGAACTGAATACGCGGATTGATGCTGTTGAGATGCTGAAGGAACCCATCAAGAGTAGATTCACCATGACTCCATACAACAAAAGTGTCATCCACATAGCGGTACCATTTTGACAGTTTGTAAGCAGCAGAGCTCAGAGCCTGGGCCTCGAAGGACTCCATGAACAAATTGGAAATTACCGGGCTGAGTGGGCTGCCCATGGCGACTCCGTCATTTTGTTCAAAGTACTCATGTTTCCACTGAAAGTAAGTGGTGGTGGGCGCATGATGAAATAGCGCCAGTATATCCTCCGGAAACAGACTTTTCAGGTTGGAGATGGCGTCACTTACAGGGACCATGGTGAAGAGAGAAACGACATCAAAGCTGACGAGGATGTCTTGAGGCTGTAGAGTGATGGTCTGTAGCTTCTGGATTAAATGGTGCGAATCCTTGATGTAAGTGTCTGTGGAGCCAATATAAGCATAAAGCATGATTGGAAGAATTAAAGCCTGAAAAAGGCGCAACTTAAGGGGTGTCGGCATTCCTGAGCGCATCATGGGGTATAACGAAGCCGAAGCTCCGCATGCCCGATGAGTTACCTCCTGGATGTGACCCCGAAAAGTTAGGCCCTTGTATTTTAGAGAATTTGTCCACTCTATCCTTCTGCCAGAATAATTAAAGGCGGGGAAGTTGGCGGGAAAGTGACGCTTAGTGAAGAGTATGGCTTGGCTTTTCTCTGGGTTGATAGACAATCGCCAAAGCCTACACAAATCATGAATGAGGCTTAGGTGTCTGTATTGGGTTGAAGGCTCTGCGTGCGTTTCTATTTGTGTTGTATAGTAACACGTCGTCCGCATATTGGGCTATGTTGACGTGTAGCTCCGTGGGGAGATCCGCCACGTACACGCTAAAGAGTGTAGGGGATAAGACAGAGCCTTCTGGGACGCCTCCTCTGATGGGTCGTCTGGTAGAAAGCTTTCCCGCCACAACAACTGTGAAATGTCTGTGTTTGAGGAATGAGTGTAAGATGTGTATCATGTGTGCAGGAAGCCCCAGGGTGATTAGTTTGTGTAGGAGGCCTGCATGCCAGGCGGTAGAGAAGGCCTTCTCGACATCCAGAGACACCGCCGCAGTGAATGCCCTTTCCTGGAAACCCAGGGCAGTGGCCTCCACCAGACGGAGCAACTGCTGTGATGTCGAGTGCCCAGGACGAAAACCAAACTGATGGGGAGGAATAGCTTGAATGTCCCCCAGTAGGGGCGACAAGCGGGCTAAAACAAGCCTCTCGAAAACTTTCGAGAGGACTGACAGGAGGCTAATGGAGCGGTAACTGGCGGGGAGAGCCGGATTTTTACCGGGCTTCAAAATGCAAATCCCGCGAGCCTCCCTCCACTGCCGTGGAAAGGGGCCCAGGGCGAGACACATGTTAAAAACCCGAGTAAGAAAATGAACGGCTTTGAATGGAAGATGGCGGAGCATGATAGGTGTCAACCCATCAGGTGCCGACGCTTTTTTGGGATTTAGACGCCGGAGTGCGCCCTGGAGCTCACTGGGTATAATGACAGGTAGTCGGTCCGCCTCAGCAAGAGGACGCCGAAGGTACTGACGAACCTCCCGCTTGACGCGGCCAGTGAAATCTAGGTCCTGGGGGTCATCTCGTGGCCTCATGGTCCTCTCTAGGTAGTCGGCAAACACATTTGCTTTAGCTTGGGGTTCATACACCAGGTCTTGGGTGCCTTGGATAGGGGTGTTTGGTGCTCCTCCACGATTCCGGAGTACTTTTGCAAGCCTCCACGCCTCGCCATTCTCAAAATTCACTCGGGACATCAACTCCTTCCACGCGCGCACACGGTGCTCGCGTAGTCGAAGTCGAACCGCTCCGCGCAAGCGCGCCAGCAGAACCTGATTATGGCGAGTGCGGTGTCGCTGATAGAGTCTGCGAGCCGCACAAGAGCGACGAATGAGAAGATGGATGTCTAGCGGGATGACGTGAGGGTGTAGAGGTGCTGGAGTGTGAATGGTGAGGTTACGAACTGTTCGTCCTACGATGGAGGTGAAGGAGGAGATCGCCGTCTCCAGGGTCGGTATATCTGTAATGTGTGGGTTAGGAGGTATGTAGTCATTTAAGCAGACCCGTACGCAATCCCAATCGACTTCACGGTTTTGAACCGTGAATTCATGACTGACAACCCGTAAGTTGACCTCAGCCACAACTGGGTTGTGGTCGGAATGTAAGGCGCTTTGTGAATTGAGTGATAAGTGAAATGGAAAATGTTTGATGATTGAGAAGTCAATGACCGAAGGACGGCCTTGAATTCGCAGGAAATGTGTGGGTTGTCAGGGACCCTCTACCCTCAGTTGAGGATCTCCATCTATGATGCGGATGATTTCTCTGCCTCTTGCGTCTGTCCGGGGACCCGAATGCCAACGCGGGTGTTTAGCATTCAAATCCCCAGCCATAATGACGTTGGGATGTAGGGCGAGGATGGAGAGATAATCATTAGCAATGAACTGTTGTCTAGGAGGGTAATATGCAGACACTATCAGGACTTTGGAACCGCCCAGATTCATGCAGACGGCAATGGCTTCAAGGGTTTGGAGAGCGGGAAGCTGGACAGGTTTAAAGACAACCCCCCTCCTCACAAAGATCGCCGTGCCGCCACCGCGACGGCCCACACGGTCGACCCTGAGGCAGTGGTAGCCGGAAATCCGGAAGGACATTTGAGGTCGGAGATGTGTTTCCGATACCAAGATGAGATCCAAAGCAAATGACCTCGCGAAATGCAGGAGTTCATCTTGTTGACCATTGATGCCACTCGCATTCCAGAATGCGAATCTGAACGAGGAGAGAGACCTAGTTCGGCCCGCCATCCTGGCTTGCGCGATTTACTGAGGACAACAAGGCAAGCGCCTCCATGGCAATGACCATTCGGGCTGCAGAATCCGTGGTGTCAAAGAAATTCACCACCAGTTCACAAATACGCTGGCCGTGGTTCTGCAGCAGCTGCTGCAAACCTCCCAGCATCTCCGAGGCCTGTGTGGTGGGAGGAGAAACTTCTTTTGAAGTGGAAGCTTTGGTGGGAGAGGGGGATGCTGAAGAGTGCCTGGGCGCCGGCCTACCATTAGCCCGTCCGTCCCTCAGCTGGCGATCGGGTTTGGGAGTACCTCGCCCGCTCGACGCCTCGTAAGCAGACTCTCGCTCTCTGGCAGGGCGTCTTCCCTGCGCTCTATCAGAGGGGGTGGAATTAGGGGCTGTTTCTGTAGCCTTAGGTGGACGTGTGTGTTTTTCCCGTGTTACCGTCAGCAAATCCGCAGGCTTGCGCACCACCTCCGCAAAGGTAGGCACACCACGTGCGTTCTGAGTTGTACCAGAAGCAGCAGGCTGCACTGGTACGGTGGGGGCAGTTTTCTGCCTAGTCGATGGTGCTGGCGCCTTCCTAGAGGCTATCACAGCCTTCCTAGTCGGGCAGCCCCCGTAGCACGCAATGTGATCACCCTTGCAATTAGCGCAGGTGGGTACCTCAGTTATGGCACGCGGACAGACATCTTTGGAATGGGTGCCACCACACCGTAAGCAGCGTGGGTTACGGTGGCAGAAGTTGCTGGAGTGGTTAAACCCCAGGCATCTGTAACATTGAGGGGGGCCGCCAGAGCCCTTTGCTGGTTCCATCTGAACCCGGAGGTAGCAGATGGTTGTGACTCCGTCCAACTTAATTTCCGGGTCACTGGTTCGCTCCACCACTACAAGGAACAGTGGGAGGGGGGATTTAGTTCCTTGGCGATCTGCAGCTGGCCTTGTCAGCTGCTTTATCACTCTGGGGGTGATACCCTGGCGGACGAGATCTGTCCTGATGTCCTCCACTGAGGTATCCACCGGCAAACCGCGGATAACCCGGCGTACATCACGGGTTTCTCTAGCCCAAAGGTGAAGTGGGAAATCTCTCTTTTCTTGAGGTGCTGCAATAACAGGCTGTAATCTTCCACCGCTTTAGCCTGGAAGATATAGCGGCTTTTGTTCCTCCGCACTGTGCACGTCTGCGCCAGAGTCGGCATGACTTCTTTTAGGAAGCCATCAGCCCTTGGGAAGTCATCCACAATTATCGGAGGAACATGTTTACGTTGACCCCCACCAATCTGACCTCTGCCAGCATTGGCAGGGGTTCGACGGCTGGACCGGCCAGAGGGCACGCCCTCTGCAGCCAGTCTCTCAGCGCGCTTGGCCTTCCGTGACTTAACTTCACGAAACTCCCCCTCCTGCTCGTCATCCGTGGATATGTCCGACGAGCTGCGGTCTGAGGCATCCTCGTATGTCGAGCAGTAGCTGGAGTACGTAGTGGTCCTACCACTACGGCAAGAAAAGGAGGTGCGAACAATGGCACACTCTACCTCGGAGTCAGACCCCGAGTTTTCAACTAGACGATGAACTGCCTCGCGTGAGTCGCCCTGGTTGGTAGTTTCAAGAAGTACTACCCTGCCTTCTCCGCCGCGGCGTTGTTGGCGAGGTTTTCACTTCCTGGTGGCACCAGTAGAGGTGCTGGTTAAGGCCGTTGCGGCCGAGTTGGCTAGCCCGTCGGGAGCAGAGCTAGTGGATGGGGTAGGTTCCATCACTAATGGGATTGCTGACAAGGGTCAGACAGGTGCAGTGCAAGAAACACACGAACGTGAGTCCTCACCTGAAGGTAGCAGGGGCTAAGAAGCGTGCCACTAATAGGACCGGACACCTGGATTCACAGAATGCGCCTTACCCGATACTAAGTACCGGATGGCTTTGGCCGTTAGTGGCAACCCGCTACCTTATGCTGGCTTCCCGTTCTTGAAGAGCAGGCACTGGTGGGCAAGCTGGCTGTTGGTTGTCCCTCAGATGAAGGCAGTTGTTTTCTCCGAGGTTCTCTCGAAGCAGATCCAAGAAGCAATTGCCGGAAACTGCCCGAAGGTCGTTTCCGCTGTGGCAATGCGCTGGCTGGAGAAGTTCTAGTCGGCACGTCCGCTCTGTTCGGCTCCTAGAACTCGAGTGAGAGAGAGAGAGAGAGAGAGAGAGAGAGAGAGAGAGAGAGAGAGAGAGAGAGAGAGAGAGAGAGAGAGAGAGAGAGAGAGAGAGAGAGAGAGAGAGAGAGAGAGAGAGAGAGAGAGAGAGAGAGAGAGACCAAGCCTAGGTTTCCAGAAATGTCTACAGATATAGTTAACTCAGAAGGCTTTCCTTCTGAAGCATAGTTAATTGTTAGCGCGATATTACCTACAAATACATTACAGCAATCGTTCTTTTAAAAGGAATAAATAACATTTAAAACTAAGCTGTGTGTAAACAACACAGTTATAATGTGTTATAAAATTTTGTAAATAATCAAAAAGTCTCTTTCCCAGTGTAAGGTATTACAGGTAGAGCCCTCTTTGGACAGCAACAAGCGGCCTGTTCTCCCCTGACGGACAATTACTATAACTAAGACGTCGTCTGCTATATAAAAAATTGACTCACGACCAACCGTTACACAAAGGTTTATTAATCCAACTAATACGACATCACTTCACTACTTGTACTCAAGTACAATAGTAACATACTATTGTCATAATGTTCAACAATGAGCTTAGAGACAGCAGTTTAAAAAGTTTGGAGACAATATTTCTTTTTAAGATATGATTATACAAGAAATACTCCATTATGTATTATTTTGTATTTCCAAAGTAGTGACTTCAAATAGAGAAGGAGTTCTTCAAATAAAGAAACCACACACAACATTTAGCTGCTCTGTTTATTATTAGGATGATTGTGGTTTACAAATATAATAAAATGTATGTGAAACATATTAAAGTAAGGTATATCAATTTGATTTTTGTTTCTTCAATTTAGTTAAATATTTTTCTCTTAATTCTGTATTAATCCTTTTTGCCATAATCTCCAGTTGATTTATTTTAATACCACATTTGAGCAGCTCCCTTTCTCTCTCTACAAACTGTTTACGTAATAACCACGTGTTATGTAAAGTAAAACCTGTACCGAGATCTGACTTTGGTACAAATCTGTATGTTCAAATCATGTAGTCAACACGTTGTACTATTATAAAATAGAATTGACAGAAATTTACAGAAACTTCCTACCTCCAATGACTTAACTTTACATAAGATAAATTGTCAAAGTATTTAGTTATTTTTAAATTATTTTTCTATATAGCTTTAATGATCTGATCAAAATGCCGAATGGTCAATACAAAAACAGAATGTAGAACTGTAATATTGTAGAATTAGGCTAAGGTTTATTCTAAGCCAAATCTTGTCAAAAATTATAATACAACTTTATTTATTAAATGATTTTAAGTCTAGTCTTGTTCCATTTCAATATCCATTACTTTTATATCTTAAAAATGCTAATACTGCTCTTGTAAATTTGTAAGAATAGCACTAAAATTTAAAAGACAGCATGAGCTGATCACATTCTTAACATTTAACTACGTCCTTCTCAAATCTACAACAAAATGCGTAATGAAACTGCTTCTGTTATTTTGTTAATTTGGAGCAGAGGGAATAATCATCTTAGTGTTAGGGCGGATTGAGAGAGTAACACGTTAATTGTCTGCAGCAGACGATCTGTTAGTTATTGTGATTGTCCGCCAGGAGAGATTTTGCGGAACTGCTAACGGAACTGCAATTACTGCGCATAGATGGCACCACAGGTAATATCTTATACTAGGGAGGAATATCTATAATTATTTACCAAGTTTTTCAACATATAGTAAGACGGTACTCCACTTTAAGCTTTGATTTAATTTTTCTTTATGACTTTAAAACAAATAGCAGTTTCAGCCAATACAGGGATAGTTTCGAAGAAATAAGTGATGTTGTGTCAGAGAGGAAGTCTTCTAAGGCACCTAAATTTTGGCCATTTTTTCATGTAAGAAGTATACAAAAGTGTACCGTAAAGCAATGGTTTATGGTAATGACTTTTTGCAGGAACTTGTGTCGATCAATATAATCTAAATGATGTTAACGCATAGAGTTTGTGAGAAGACCTGATCAGTCGTACTGGTGTACCTCAAATTAGAGAGGTAATGGTTGTTAGTTATTGAAATACTTGCTGCGTTAAACTTAGGTCACTTTTTGATACTTATTACAAAACCTTATTTATTTACGCACTCTTATGTCAATCGAAATATACGCTGTTATTATTTTGAACAAATATGAAATGCGCACATTTATGCAAAGTGATTAGATTTGTATATTATATTGCATTAAGGATTTCTTTCTTTTATTGTTATTCCTTTGTTATTTTCCCTGCAAGAAAATAGGAAAATACAGTAGGTAGCTAAGCCTATAGCGATAGTTAAATATTTTCAAACTAGTTACTATGTAATGGCTTTCAAATTTAATTTGTGTTGTATAGATGATTATTAAAAAAATAGTAATTGAAAACCTCAAATAACAAGAATTAGCTTGCAAATGCCTTACACCACAAAAAATATATCTGAGTTTATCGTTTGTTTTATCGAGATCTCTATATTGTAGCAGTAAGATTTTGTCTGTCTTACAGTTTACCATTATGGTAATGTCCTAGGAATAGAGAGATTTCTGACTACATTCTCAGTTGAATAAAGTTTTCATTGGTTTTGTCTTGAAAATATTTTAGGGATACGCTATGTTCATAGAAATCTTTGAAACCATTTTTGAGGAAATCTTCGAAAATACTCCAGATATAAGAGATCTGGCGTCGAGATTTCCCTGAATATTTACGTGTCACATCCTTAAAATATACTGAGTATTTAGCCGACATTTGTTGTAAGAGCTTTGCTGTTTACAGATACAGAAATAAATAAATAAAAAGTGTGGTTGTGTATCTTGACTTTAAGTGATAGTCAAATGTTTAAAGAGCTAATCAGTATATGTCCGGACTAAACCAAGTAATGTATTGCTTTCGGAGAAAACTGTAAATATTGGTAAATACAAACAATTAACAAGTATTGTGTCTTACATACATCCTGTGTTTTAACAACGTATACATTTTTGTTTATTAACATTTTGTCTATCTCTTAGAGATATAAAGGAACATGCAGAAAGAAGAGAACTTAGGAAGATATTTCCAAAATGTTCAATATGTGCATTTATATTATCACACTGTCTTAAATATTAATTAAATAATTGGTAAGTTTGGAATTTGTAAACTGACCCGGTTATTTAACATACAAGTGTATGTACAAGGAAATGGGTAACAAAACACTTCCGTAAAGGTTTATTTCAAATTTGTACCAGATGGACAAGTAAGTCTTTGTGACTGAGAAAGTACATTAACTGACTTTGTCATACAGGAGACGTTTTAGTTATAGTAATTGTCCGCCAAGGGAGCTTTGGTTCACTACCGACTGCTTGTTGCTGTCCACAGAGGGCTGTACGTGTAATATTTTATACTGATGAAGGAGATTTGTAATTATTTACAAGGTCTTGTAACACATTGTAATTATGTTGTTTTAATGGAGCTTTGATATAATTGTTGTTTATTTCCTGAATACGAGCGGTAGCCATAATGTCTATGGAGACAATATCAAGTAAATAGTTAATGTTCTGTAGGAAAGAAAGCCTTCTAAAGTAACTACATGTCAAGGTATTTTACATGCTTGAAACATGGTTTTATGGTTAATTTGAATGTAAAAGTTGATTTTGTTGGAACTTTTACCCAATTATAATTAATAACATGTTTACTAACCTTTGTGTTTGTTACTCCTGAATGAAATGGTATCCACACGATTTTATCGTAATGTTTCAATAGCCAGTAGACCTTATTATGTCCAATATGTTTCACATTTGAGAGAAATTCTTCCTCATAACTTAATAATTGTATTTACTTTACAGGTTAATATAGGATATGTGGCGCTCACATTACTTTCTCTACTCCTTTTAAACTTGTATTGATCCATCTCCCTCACGTTAATTGGGATAAACATTCCATTGTTATTAATTGTTATGTAGGTACAAGGGAATACAGGAACAGGGTACACTTTAAGTGATTGTGAAATATTTGGAAGTTGGCTTATTGTAATCATATTGTAATCGTATCTTCTAGACCTGATGACATAAACTTACGAACGATCTCAGTTTTAAACAGTTTAGGTATTGAAGAATTCAAATAAGAAATATCTCGGAAATGGCTCACTCTACCAAAATATATATCTGACAGAAAGGTTGTGTTTTACCAATATCATCTTATTCTGTTCAGTAAGATTTTGTCTGTTTTTACGGTTTGGCACTTCCACTTATATCACATTAATGAAAATAAGTTCTGACAACACTGAGAGAATATTTAAAATGTACACGTCATACGTCATGATAATATTTTAAAGATATAACATTTTAATAAGAATAGTTAGGGGCATTTTTAATAAAATCGATATTTACTAAAACACTTCACGTAAATGTTAGTAGGTGTTGAGGGATATTGTTGAAAATATACATTGTAGGAAGGTAAAAGACACGAGAGGTGAGTGACCGTATGGCAATGTGTCATTTGGTCTCCTTTGTCACGGACACATCTTGGTGTTTACAACTTAATCAAGTATTTTGTGTTTATTTCTATGGTCAGTATAATTTAGCAAATGTGTAGTTTATGTATTATTAAACTGAACTACATGTATATATACCCCTTCCTTTCACTGCTAATATCCATTAACAAGTCATACTATGTGATTGTTCATTTTGTAGACAATGAACAATTCTGTTTAACGTTCATTTACAAATATACATATCTTACTTTATAATTAAATGTTTTCTATATTTTATTTATTATTATACTTCGTTAATAAGAGACGTCAGAATGTCCAAATTACTTTCAGTTCCAGTAGGAGAGGAAGAGAGAGAGGAAGAGAGAGAGAGAGAGAGAGAGGGGGGGGTGTGTTTGTGAAAACAAAACCTTAATAAAAATTCGGATTGACAAATGATAGTTAATGTAGCGCATTAAAGCAATTTGTTATATAGAAGACAATCTCTACTTATAGTAATTGTCAACGACGAGATATTACAAAACAAAGGAATTGCTGTCCAGAGATGGCTCCACTGATAATATTCCATACTGCGGAAGAATATGCTGAATTATTTACAAAGTTTTATAACATACAACAAACGTTTCCTTCACTTACAAATAGGATTTAACCATTCTTTATTGTGTTAAATTAAACAGGGGCTACAGTTAACACAGAGATTAACTTAAATGAATTAGTTATTGTGTGCTAGAAAGTAAGTCTTCGGAGATAAGTATATCCTAGCGCTCTTTCACGTCTTTAAAGCATTTTGGTCTGTAATTCATTTAGACTTACACTATTAAGTTTTGTAGCAATTTGATACTGTAATGTTAACTAACATACTTGGAAATGTTCTTTCCCATGAACGTTGCATGTTACATGTGATTTTAAGGCATTGTTAAAAAGCATAAACCTTTCTAATGTGCCTCATATTTGAATGTTTAACCCAGTTATTGCAATTGTTTGAGTCCACTATTTGAGTTTCTTTTGTTTAGCTTAGCGATAAAAAATTAATATAACTTCACTTTTAGGAATGTGTAATTATTATTTAAATATTCAAACAAATATCAAGAAACATCTCTGAAATGTTTCACTTCACAAAAAGTAGGTATATTTCATATTAGTTGCCCTTTAATCGAGATATTTATATTCCGGCATCGTTTAATCATACAAAATTATACGCCAGCATGAGTAAATAAATAAACTAAAAACATACTTGAGTACCTGTAGGAGTTCAATAGACTTTAAGTATTAGTTGATGACATTTTTCAGTTTCAGAAACAGTCCTTTGAATAAGATAATTTGTGACGATTTACTTGTCTTTCGCCTTCCTTTTAATATTTCCAGTTATTTCTCACTCATATTTGATCAAAGTTTAATAAACGTTTTGTATATTTCCTTAATTAACAAGATGTACTATACAATTCCTGACAATAGTCCCTGAAGTTCTGTAAGATTTTCTTTAACCTGTCGTTTATGAGATATAGACAAGGTCTAATTACATAAACATTCAGATTTAACTAAAGAGGATAATTTATGTCAACTTATTTTATAGATAAAAATTTACGAGATATTCCTTGCGTCTAGATCAATTTTCCAATAACTTTGTATCTTAGAAACGCTGATTAGATCTTTGTGTCCCACATAAACTTAAAGGAATAGCTTTTGAATTTTAAAACTGACCCGATTTTTAAACATACTACTGTATTTACAAGGAAATGAGTAATGAAACACTTTCGTAAACGTTTAGTTCTAATTTACAGCAGTCGACGAGTAAGACTTTACGACAATATCGTAAGTGTAACACATTAAGTGAATTTGTTATATAGCAGACGATGTTTTAGTTATAGTAATTGTCCGCCAGGGGAGAACTGACCTCTTCTTGCTGTCCAGAGAGGGCTCCACTTGTAATATCCCTTAAAGGCCAAGAGTCTTTGTAATTATTTACAGATTTCTACAACATATTGTAATTATGTTGTTTATATGTAACTTATATTGAATTGCTATGTATTGGGTGAAGACCGACGATAGCTGGAATATAATATGGAGACAGTAACGACTAAACAATAAATTATATCTCAGTAAGGAAGTCTACTAAACTTACTACATGTCAAGTGTTTCCTTAAACAGTAGCATTGTTTCATGATCATATTTGGCTCTCTATGAGAAACTTTTGTTGGAAATTCTACAAATTTCAAGCTCTACAAATCTCAACAACTGTATTTGATATTCAGATTATTCATTATTATCGGATGTGACGTACTCTTATTTCTTGATCTACTTGTTTTAAACTTCTTTTATTATGTAGCTAAAAAGATAACTGTGGACTTTAAGGGTCGTGTTCATAGTCAGACCTGGTCCGGACCAAGTTGCTACTAACGGTGGACCATGGATTTTGTTATTCATAAACCGGGATTAGCTACAGTCCGGGGACCAAACACGTTGGTCCGTCTTCGAGGAGTAGATTAAAGACGGACTATCTTTCTAACATGGACGACAATGAAGTGACGATTGTAGTTCTGGTACGTAGAATTCCTGAAATAAGACGTCGGAGGAAAAATTATCTACCAAGATGAGAAATTATTGCGAAGTATGACGACCTAAACTTCCAAAGCAGATACAGGTTTATTATGTGTTTCAAATGGGAAGGTGTTTGTCTTTGAGCGCTACTAGGTGAGCAACCAATTAGAGTACTGCGGTGTTGTCGTACTGCATTCCCGCTTAGTGGTGTGTGAGGAGTACCAACCTAATCAATCTGTATGAAATACTATTCGGGCTAAGACAGAAATTCAGATTTTGCCGAAACTAATTTATGTGGAAGTTAGATAGTAATGTATTTTTAGCTCAAATAATTTTTCTAATACAAATAAATAAACGACTATTACCAGTATTATAACAATAAATCGCGAAGTAAGCACTGTATGAATATCATTATTAGTTGGCATGTATGCATTTACGTATATTTGTAATTACTCAGAACTGAAACGTAAATGTAATACAAAAAACAACAATCCTATTGCAACTGAAGCAAGGAATCATCTCATCTGTGTATCTCATGGGTCAGAGGGCACAAGGGGATTGTCGGCGAGCTTACAAAGAGAGCTGCGACTTCATATCTTCCAGTAATTTACACTCTATGCCCTATTTCTTATGTGAGCAAAACTTGAAGATTATCATCCAAGACTGGAATAAATTCCGTAGGGGAGGGATCCGTCCCCTTCAGCTGCCGTGGTGCGGGCGCTGCGGACCCTTAGCACTCGTGGTACCTCTGACGTTACTAGAGGAACCTCGGGCCGAAATGCCAAGCCCCTCCCAGCTTCTTGCGACACCGCACATTCAAAGTCACAGTCGCGGGGAAAACATCTACACTCAGACCAGTGAGAGGTGGAGTCCCCGAAGGCTCTGTACTATCCCCCACCCTATTCAACGTCTTTATGGCAGACTTCCCAACAGAGCCACGAGTCGAAATGGCACAATACGCTGACGACGTGCTTCTGTTCTGCAAAGACAAACACATCCTCAGAGCCTTCAACCCCTTACAAAGACATCTCCGTCTCACACAGCAGTGGTGTAGGCGTTGGCGGATGTCCGTTAATCTGGACAAAAGCCACGCCATACTTTTTACAAAGCGCCACACCCCCGCAGACTGCCCCAATTTCAGCTACCGAGGTCGACGGATAGAGTGGACTAACTCTGTCCAGTACCTAGGTGTTAACTTGGACAAGGGTTTAACTTTTCGCCAACACATCAGGGACCGAGCGGCCAAGGTACAGGGAGCAATTGCTTCACTGTATCCAATGCTGGGGTCAACCTCGATGCCAGTTGGCATGAAGTTATACCTTTTCCTAGCGCTGGTAATCCCGGTTATGCTTTATGCCTGCGAGATCTGGGGCATGGCCGCATTACATAACTACATTTAAAATCAGTTTAACTACACCTTCCGAAATAAATAAAATTATTGACTCTTTAAAAATGAAGAATTCTTCCGGTTATGATGAAATAACTACAAAAATCCTAAAATCTTGCTCCTCACATATTAGCATTCCCCTTAGTTATTTATGTAATGAGTCTCTAAAGACTGGTATTTTCCCTGACAGAATCAAATACTCAGTTGTTAAACCTCTTTTCAAAACAGGCGAACGCAATAATGTTTCAAATTATAGACCAATATCTCTCTTGCCAATATTTTCAAAAGTTCTTGAAAAAGTAATGTTCACCAGACTGTATAAACATCTTGAATGTAACAACATACTTGTCAGTGATCAGTTTGGATTCAGAAAAGGAATATCGACTAATAATGCAACTTACAAGCTTACACATGAAGTGTTGACTGCCTTAAATGATAAAAGACATGTAGGTGAAATTTTTTGTGATCTAGCAAAGGCTTTTGATTGTGTTAATCATGACATTCTTATAGCAAAACTGGAATTCTATGGGATAAAAATGAACATTTAAGATGGTTTGTATCATATCTAAATGAAAGAAAACAGAGTGTTGAAGTAGCTGTCAGTGATATTGGTTATGAAAAACAAACTTCGAAATGGAAAATAGTAAATCATGGAGTACCCCAAGGTTCCGTGTTAGGGCCTTTATTATTTCTTATGTATATAAATGACCTCTCACTTTATATAAAGGACATTGCAAGTACAGTTCTTTTTGTGGACAGATGTTTAGATTGGAAAGCTCACATAAATTATATCTTACCTAAACTTAGCTCTGCCTGTTATGCTATCCGAGAGCTGGTTAATGTGAGTTCTATTGACTCACTTAAATTGGTATACTATGCATACTTTAACTCTATTATGGAGTATGGAATATTAATTTGGGACAACTCAGTAGAAAGTAAAAAAATATTCCTTATGCAAAAGAGGGTTATAAGAATCATTACTAACACCCACAACAGATGCTCCTGTAAAGATCTTTTTACAAGATTGAAGATATTAACGCTTCCTTGCATGTATATATTCTCGATCCTAAAATTCTTTGTATGCAATCGTGCCTTATTTGCAACAAATAATGTAATTCACAAAATAAACACTAGACAAAAGTATAATATCCATTATCCCAGTGCTAAACTTTCTTGCTTCCAGAAAGGTGTGCATTATGAAACTATCAAAATATTTGGCGCACTTCCTAATGTTCTTAAAGAAAAAGTTGATAATTTCGGTGTTTTTTAAAAAGCTGTTAGAGAGTACCTTTGCTCAAAATCTTTTTATTCTGTACAAGATTATCTGAATGACAAATTATCCTGACAAAGCTTCTGTAGCTCTATAAGTAGTATTTAACTATTCCAATGACAAATCATTACTTATAAATATTTGATGCAAGCTGAAAGTTTATTTTTAATCTATATGTATTTAACAAATAACAAGAATGGTATCCATTGCAAAAAGGTTGAGACGTACTGGCCAAGTGAAAGCTGGTTTAAAAAGTGTTTCATTTTGTATCATATATGATTATCCCTGCTTTGTTTTCCATATTGTTGTTCATATTGCATGTGTACTATAATATGTGTCTTATGTTAACTTTTGTACATATATATGCTATTAAACTTTATACCTCTGGACATGTTCAATGTTCACAGCCTTTTCTGGCTACAAGTGTACCTACTGAACACAAATCTCATCTAATTTAATCTAAAACCTGTACCGAGATCTGACTTCCGTACAAATTTGTATGATCAAATCATGTAGTTTAATTATGTATAAATAGAAGTTGACAAAAATACTACACGAACTTCCTACCTCCAGAAACTTAATTTTTACATGAATTAAAACGTGATACCTGATCTTAATTTTTGGGAAAAACATTTTTTTTTTTCTATTTATCTGAAATGTTTTCCTGACACTAACTAATATTTAATATAAAAATCAAAATGTACAATTGTAATGTTCTGGAAATACTTTCAGATTCGTTCCGAAGAAAATCTCCTCAATTTTCCTTAACTTGTAAGTCGTAATACGCGGACAAGCTTTCAATACAAAAAAAGAAATATTTTGAAAAGAAAAAGCTAATTTATAGCAACCGAATTTATGTAATCAAAGATTTGCGAAGCCTTTTGTGGTTATACTTCAGTATCTAACGTGTTAAGTGCCTGCAGGAGACGATCTGTTAGTTACAGTGACTGTCGCCAGGAGAGAAATTGCATATCTGCCAACCGAACTGGAATCGCTGTCCAGAGATGGCGCCACAGGTAATATCTTATGCTAAGTTTCAGTATGCATATTTATTTACCAAATTTTATAACACACTTTAAGTGTACTCCTTACATAAACGTTTAATTTAATTGTTCTTTATTGCGTTAAAACAAACAGCAGCTTTAATGAATACTGCGATAGTTTTACAGAAATTAGTAATGTTCTCTAAGCAAGGATGCCTTCAAAAGTATTTAAATTTTGAGCGTTGTTTCGGTTGTAACGTATAAATAAATGCTTCTTTTCTGTTTTGTTGGAATCTGTGTCTATCATGCTCAATATACTTAAAAATGTTTTTGTTCTTGAGAACTGCACTTGAGGCATTAACGCAATTGGTGTTTGCGAGAAGACTTGATAATCGATATCAGAATAACTCAAGTTTGACAGGTTCGTTGTTGATTATCGAAATGCTGCTTAAATTTACAGAATTTCTGAGTTTTATAAAGATTTATTTACGTGCCTTATGACGATATTTGAAGTTTGTGTGTAATAAAATATTTGTGTTACTGTATGTAGTAGAGATGTTACAGTACTGAACTCTCAGAGCTATACGTGACAGTTGACTGATCAACTATTTGAAGTAAGTTGTCAATCTTATCACTACAAACTAGAACTATTACATCTGCTCAACTATCAATAGCTTTACTATTAGTGTGATAACAATAACAAATGTAAGATGTACTGAGTCACATATATTTTAAACGGAATGGATATTTTTATACCCAAGTATCTACAAAATATGCGTTAAACAACCAGCATACATTTTTCTTGTGCAAGTTGGAATTTTTAAATTAAACTTTTCAACTCATTAACTTTTAGGAAGTCTTCTAGTAGATGCAGGTTATTTCGGATGATTCTAAGATTTGTGAATTATATTACGAAAATATAGGCATATATTATTTTACAAGGGCTGTTCAATAAACTGTTTTTCGCACTAAAGTTCAATCTTATTATATTCTGTTAGCTTAATGTGAAACAAACACGCCGTGGTAATTTTATTGTTGGTACTCCTGGTTCCCGCCTGTGAGAATCAGGCAAGTTCAGACATGTTCAGTAACTTCTACCACTGCAATGGAGGTAACATGCAGTTAAAGTTAATGTTAGAGGAAGATCCGGAGTTTATTTCAAACGTAATCATTGCTGATGAAACTTGGCTACATCATTTTGATCCTGAGAGCAAATAGCAAAGCTCAGTGTGGAAATCTCCTTCATCACCAACTCCCAAAAAGTAAAAGTGTTTGCTTCTGCTGGGAAAGCTATAGTCATCTCATTCTTTGATATTCATGGAATGATTATCCGCATGTTGTACCTGCACACACATCAGTAACTGGACAATACTACAGGAATGTCCTGAAAACATTGCAAGTCCATATCAGGCGCAAAAGACCACATTTCCATGAAGTAGGCTGGATGCTGCACCACAATAATGCGCGGCCGCATATTGCCAATGCTGTTGCTGAATATCCTGCAAAAATCAACGTGAAGTGGATCCCTCACCCACCCTATAGTCTGGATTTAGCCCCATGTCACTTTTTTCTATTCCCTAACTTGAAGAAACGCCTTCGTGGGAGGCATTATCCATCATCAGAAGCAGTGGTGAAGGCTGCGTAGGCGATATTGAAGGATGTCTCAAAAATTGTTTCCAGCATGTCTTTGAAGACTGACAGAAACGCTGGGATAAGTGCATCGCATTCAGGGGAGACTAGTTTGAGGAGGATCATCATAATTATGATGACGAGTAAAGGTACGTTATCAAAGGAAATTTTTTATCATTCTTTATTGAACAGTCCTCTTAATTTCCAGCACCGGCAGATGATCAGAATTAGTGGATAAAGTGTCCTTTCCAGAAAAAATGACATAAGCAGCAGCACTGTTTCGGAAAAAGAACAGGAAAAACTAATGCAGTTATTTATCAGCAAAGGATGGAAGTTTGTATATCAGAAAAAGACTTACCAATGTAGAAATTGACTTAAGAGTAAAAATAGCTGACATTTAGCCCAGCTTAACTGAACTTATTCAAACAAAAACAGTTGCATTGTTCACAATACATTCCAATTAATAATGTTTCAAGCTTTTCCCAAATAAGCTGATTCTTTTTAGTAAGGCAATACTAACTTTGCTGAAATGGTCAAATGTTGGATCCAGAACATCATGAGTAATCTTTTTATATGTACAAATGGAAAATAAATTCATGTTTATTGTGTCTAATGTTATTAATCCTTGGGTAATCCAAAGAATGTGATATTTCAAAATGACTGACGTAAGGCTAAAATTAAATAAAAGTCTAGTTGGGAAAAGTTGTTTAAAATTTACTTCAAAGTGAAAAAAACAATGAATTTTAATAAATAAAGTTTAATATATAACGCATTTTATTCACAAGTTTATTTTATTTTGTTTATCTTTAATGATTTAATTTATTATTCATATACAAGAAAATATCTTAAATTATGCATACTGAGACTTTGTGGGTTCCAAGAATTAGAAGTCCAAGTTACAGAAATTCAAAATGTTCCTTATTTCCGTAGAAACACAATTTGTTCAAGCCTTGCAGTAGCAGAATTACGTAACATACACAGATACAATCTTCCAAAGTCTCCGTACACAAACAAAAGAGTTCACATTCTAAACACAGTTGTACGCACACGCAGTTCCATTTCGACTCTCTCTCTCTCTCTCTCTCTCTCTCTCTCTCTCTCTCTCTCTCTCTCTCTCTCTCTCTCTCTCTCTCTCTCTCTCTCTCTCTCTCTCTCTCTCTCTCTCTCTCTCTCTCTCTCTCTCTCTCCCACTCCACCAGCTAGTCCGGCTTCTTTATATACCTCTACTGATATTTCTAGACATTTGTGGAATGTTCTGTAACAAACAAGACGGCACTAGCTGAAACAGGAAATTTCCAGTCATCTAATTTTATCTGTTTCGGTAAACTTTTATCTCCGCTACGCTTTATCTGTCCCTTTGTGTGCGCTGGGCGCCAGGAGAAACAATGGGTTCACGACACTATTTAATTTGTCTTAATTCTTTATAATGGTCTTTAAGTTGTAAATCATTATTTATGTGCAAGCTTTCAGTAAACAAAAATTCAAACTCGTTAAAACACAGAATTTATTAACTTATTTTATTGAATTTTCCATTTTCAAAGACTTAGGAGCTTGCAGTTCAATTGTCCAATACATTTATATCTTAAAAATGCTAATCCTATTCCGGTAAGTACACAATAATAACTGTAATTGTAAAGGCAGAATGAGCTGACATTTAACCATGTCCTTCTTGTATCTTGTAGAGTAAAATAAATGTTTGTTTTTAATTTGGAGCAAATGGAAAACAAAGCATTAGTAAATGTGCGGATTGAGGAATGATTGTGAGTGTCACGCATTAAAGGCATTTGATACATAGTAAACGATACCTTTCTTATAATAATTGTCAGCGAAGAGAAATAGCAAACAAATACAATCGTGCCGAGAGATGGCTCCACTGGTAATATCCTATACTGAGAAAGAAAATGTTGAATTATTTTCCAAGTTTTATAGCATACTACAGTAGTTTTGTTTTACATACAGCTAGGATTTCACTGTATTTTGTTGTGCTAAAATAAACAGAAGCTACAACTGACACTGAGATTATGACAAATGAATAAGTTATTATATGTAAGAAAGAAAGTCTTCTAATATAAGTATATAATAAAGCATTTTGCTATCTTTTAAGTATGTTTACTGTGCAATTACCAGATATATGCTATTCAGTTTTGTTGCAGCTTGTGTACTATAATAATAACTAACACATTTTTGTTCTTTCTGACGAATATCTTATGAGCCATACGATTTTAAAGCAATGTGAGAAGACTTCAAAACACTTCCAATGTATCACACATTTGAGAAGTTAAGTCAGTTATTGTGATTAACTAGCTGATGATTATCTGTGACTCCCATCACCTTCTTATAAAACTTTATTTATCCGCGTACTTCATATTTATCGAAATATAATCGTCATTATTCATTTTCTTTTGAGTGGAAGCGAAAAGAGGGAAACTGTGATCTTTTAGCGAGTTAAATATTTTAAGGCTGGTCGCTACGTAACGGCTTTGAAATTAGATTTTATTTGTTTGTAGCTTAGCTATAAAAAATAAATATAGCTTTCTATTTGACAAATGTGTATGATTATTATTCAAATATTCAAGCAAATAACAACAAATATCTATCAAATACTTCACATAACAACAGGTAGGAATGTTTCATATTAGTTCTTTGTCTTTTTTTTTAAATCTCTATATTCCGAGGTCCATTAATGATACAGAAATAAAAGTTAAGTACGTGAGTAAATAAATAAACAAAAATGTGTTTGAGTACCTGCAGGAATACAGTAGACATTAAGTATTATTCAAATGTTTAATGAACTAGTCACTATATGTTAGCTTTATCATGTCCAGGACAAAACAAATGACATAATGCTATCTGATAAATGTGTAAATATTGTAAAATACAAACAGTTAACAAATATTGTGTGTTACATACATCCTGTGTTTTAACAACATCTACATTTTTTACTGTCATTTGTCTATTTATGAGAGTTATACAAAAGTCGTTCACAGCAAAGAGAACACATTCACAGAATATTTAACATAGACATTTTATTTTTCATCTATTTAATATAGTAATTTAATGAAGTAATTGGAGCTATTTCTTAGAAAATAAAACACTTTGTATTTTCTACTTACTGTGTACTTGGTACACACAACAAAAGTAATTTACTTCATTCACTGTTCATTTTGTTTACTAACATATTTAGTTACTTTATTGCTCAACATTCATCATTTTAAATTATTTTTAATTTCTTAATATGGTAATGTCAACTACAAATTAACCTGTCCATTTTTTGTAGTATTTGTTGATGACTTTAGACTGTTTCTATTTCCTCATAATGCATTGAGAATTATGTTTTAAATATATGAGAATTAGTTACACATATTTCATATTTACACTACTTACAATCTATTAACATATATTTAAATGTAGTATAGTTGAGGTACAACAGCAAATTGACTAAGGGACATCTTTTATCAAATTCTTCCTTGTTTTACTAGATACACTATGTATGATCCAGACCTTTAACACTTCAACGTTCAGTCGACTAACTCGTAAATGTAATTGGAGATTTTAAAATTCCTTGTTCTTCTACTTTAGTTATCTAACGTTTATATTTCTAAAAGGGTAATCCTATTCTTGTACGTTTATAAGAATAACATTGGAATTTGAAAGACATCATGGACTGACCCGATTTGTAACATTTAACAACGTCCTTGTATCTGTAAAGAAATAGTGATAGACGTTTAAGTTAAATTTGGAGCAGACGGAAGAATAAACTCTACAGCGAGGTCTACTGTAAGTGTAACACGTTAAATGCATTTGTTCGATCTCTTAGTTATAATGATGTGCGCCAGGAGCGCATTTTCAATTGGAAGTTTATGAAACTAGACAGCTGTCCAGAGATGGCTCTGCCGGTAATATCTTATGCTAACGGAGAATATGTGAAATTATATACAAAGTTTTAATATATATTGTAATTATTTTCTTTAAATATATATCTTTCATTTTATTAATCCTTATTGGTTGAAATAAACGGCAGCCACAAGAAATACAGAGGCAATATCAAACAAATAACTAACTGTGGGAGAGAAGGAAAGTCTTTGAAAATGTATATATCTTAACGATTTTCGCATGTATGATTTGTGAGTTCATTGGCTTTCCACTGACTGAGTTTTAGGGTTTTGTTGGAACGTGTATAGCAATCAATACATTATTTCTAATTGATCTCATGTTTAAGAGGATATGTTAGCCTTATTGCTATACCCTTACTGATCTGTCAGCAACAGTTACATGTTTTAAAGCTGGTCGCTATGTAATGGCCTTGAGTTATTATATCTGCTCAACTACAAATTACATTACTATTTACAATAACTGTTGGTGTAATAACAATAATAAGTGTATGTTGTCTTGAGCAACAGAATTAAGTGAAATAATACAAATACAGTATAAAACTCATACTTTCTAAGTTGCATTTCTTTTAACTTGTGTTCCACACAGTATCTTCCCTTTAAAATTTTTCCATAAGATGTAGTTTCTTTAAATTCTAATTTGTCAGTTACATTCCCAATACATTAGCCACTAAGCCTTTCATATCAATATTTTATCATTTGAAGCATTTTGTGTTGGTATTCATTTTTAAAAATTGCATTTTATCTTTAAAACACTATACTTTTTATAATAAGTTTTAAAATGCGTTTCCTTTTTAAGTAATTAGCTAAATAAGATTATACAGTAATTGTGTGTTATTCTCGGATAAATTACATGAAAATTAAAAAAAAACTCTTGTAGAACTTCCCATAAAATATAATAAATTTCACAACTAAGTTTCTAATAACTCAGAAAAAAATGTCACACTGAAGTTTTAAATAACCCAATGTTTAGATACGACAACTTTGGGGATACATGTTCTGTAATCTTATAAAATGTTACATTTATTAGTTAATTCCCTCAAAATGTGGTGGTGTACCATCCTGCTGATACCTCACATAGAAGGATAAATTTCCCAAGAGGTGAGGTACTTCACAGATAACAAAACGACAATACATTACTGCAGTAATTATACCTTCATGTCTACCTCTACATCAGATACTGACACATTTGTTAATTTTAAAGAGACACAACTAAATAACAAACTACATTCATATTGTATTTGAAGTTTTAAGTCACTTTGGAACTAGAATACCTACACATGGGATTACATTTGGTAATCTATTTCCTTCCAGAGTTCATGACGTGTACTAACTTTAATTTAAGCATGCTTTTACTCGTAGTATTACAATTTTATAAAAAGTTGTTTTAATAGAGATTACTTTATATATTGAAGTAAACCAAAGTATAACAGAAGTGTAAGATGTTTGCATTTAAACTTGTGAGGTTATCCTGTGTGCTCCCCATAATGAACTCTGTCCACATATTTTGTATATCACAATTTTTAAGACGCTGTTCCACAACAATTTGGAGATCTTGGAGTTATATCTGTGTGTGAGTGTTTGTTGTAACCCATTACACATAAAGTAATCCGTTTTAATCACGTTATTTACACAAAAGGTTCCCGAGAAGTATTTCCGTTTATTCGTTACACAGTTTTACGACTTAGAGTATAACTTTACATGTGAAGTTGCTCCGTTACGAGAAATATTTTCCGTCTTTGCAGGTTTCTGTCATATAAGTGGTCCGTTTTATGGAGGTTTTACTGTATATGTGAAGATTCCTACTGCACGGAGGCCATGATGAACAGAGCTTGGTCTAGTAAATCAGGCTCATGGTGACTCGTTACTCATTATAAAATTTGTATGACTAAAAGTTGTCATGATCCGAGCGAAGTGTGTAACAAAGAATGTACGAGATATCACCTACTCAGCTGTATAAACAGAGTCAAGTCGTTACTAAACAATACATTCACTTCATTTCATCATATTCAACATCTTACCGCACTCACTTTATCTGAAATATATTTTATGTGGTCGTTAAGCATTTCCGAGATATCTTTTATTTGTTTGATTCTCTTCAATACTCAAACTGCTCAAGAATGAAGTTGTAATTAAATTACGTAGCAACTAGCTTTAACATTTCACAATCTTTTAAAGTTTACAGCATCCCCTTGTACCTACATGATTGTTAACATCGTAGAAGTGTAACGCCAGCTCAACACATTCGATAGTCCATCATCTGTAAGTTAATTACAGTTTTAGAGTTATAACGAACGATTTCCTCTTGGAGAAGGGGTACATTGGTAATGTGAACGAGATAAATATAAACATTTTGGAAGGGTTTATAATGATGCAATTGAACTGAATTGTGAATGATAAATACAAGAACGCTTATTTTCTTTATTAATATAACAGAATACAAGTTACAAAAAAAATCATTGTCTTATTGTAATTGCAATTGTACTTGCAACTATGAACAATACACCCATGCTCAGTTTGAAGAAATGTCTACAGATATAGTTCATTTAGAAGCCTTTCATTCGGAAGCACAGTTAAATGTTACTGCGATATTGCCTCCATATACATTACAGCTATCGCTCTTTTCCAAGGAATAAAGAGCAATTAAATCTAAGCCACCTGTAAGAAACTTAGTTAGAATATAGTACACAATTTCAGAAACAAATACAAAGATTCTTCCCTAGTGTAAGATATTACAAGTGGAGCCCTCTCTGGACAGCAACAAGCGATCGGTTCTCCCCTGGCGGACAATTACTATAACTAAAACATCGTCTGCTATATAACAAATTGACTCACGACCAACCGTTACACAAAGGTTTACTTGTCCGTCTGTTACAAATATGAAGTAAACATTTACGGGGAATAGGGTTGTAGAGTTTGGGATTAGGTTTCAAGCTTCAAAGTTATTTATATGAGCTTTTGACTAGTTCAAAAACAGCAGTGGCATTTCTAAAATGCAAATGAATTGGAAAATTCGACTAGAGCGAAAGAATATTTGGCAAATCGTTAGCGATAAAAGAAGTGTACAAAATAATGTTCTTTAATAGTATCTTCGTTTTTGTGACTTCACTCCTTGAATGTATCTAAACGAACTACAAATTATAAAGGATATAATTATAAGATTACTGGAAGGACGCATTGAGAAAGTACTGTGAGTGTACTACATTAAATGTAATTGTTATGCAACAGAGAATCCTTTACTTACAGTGAATGTCACCAATAAAGATATTTCAGATGGAAGGTAAGGTAATTGCCAACCGCAAGGGAGTTGCTGCACAGAGATGACTCCACCGGTCATATTTTATACTGACGAAGTGAATGTACATTTAGTTATGATGATTTAAAACAAATATTCATTGCATTCACAGGAAACAGCTTCTGAAACTACTCAAGGGCATCCAAACAACATTTTAAACAAAACTACAACCTACCCCCAGCAGATCACTAAAAACCTTGCCTGATTCACTTCGCAGGTTAAGCCGCAAAGCGGATAGGTACTGTGGCAGAAGACACCCGGACGGGAAAAAAGAAAAATTGCCCCGCTCGACTAGGACTACCTCTGGATCGGTCATTCATTTTAATATCATATCTAGTGATATTGCCAATTTCATCTGTACAGTTCACGTAGTATTTGGTGACAGTTTAGACGTTTTAAATACTTCTATCACATATATAGTTCATAGAGAATATATTATATTCATCTTAGAAATTTGGTAACAAGATTTTGCAATAAGAACGCAATTTAAGTCTTCCTAAATAAAACATATGTGTTACAGTCACATGACTTTCTCTACTCATTGTCCTCTTCTGATGCTTACGACATATTATTACAGATAAATATTGTTATAACATGTATTATTACTTATATCCTTATTAGTACAACGGTAACAGAAGAGTACAGCATTGTTTAACAGATAGTCAAATATTTTATGGAGCAGTTATTATATAATGACCTTGAACTGATGTTCCCTTCTAATAAATTTGCGATGAAAAGGAATGAATGACCTCCAATTTGACCTCCATGTAAGAGCATATTGCCTATACCCTTTATATTGAACAGCATGACTAGAAGGGTTACTGATAGTGGATATTTAGCCGACTTTTTATTCATGAATTGCGCTGCTCACAGACATTCAGATAGAAGACCACAGAACTTAACAACATATCAGAAATTAAGCAATGACATACCTCGTTTCCGTAAAAGAAGCTCGGTTTGTCACTTTGACAAAACACAATCGTATTACACAGTCAACTGTCTGAGGTAGTTAACTTGTTCGTTCCAACAAAACAATACACTATCGCACTCTAAGGAGTAAGTACATAAGAGAGAATGTAAAACCTGTACCGAGATATGACTTTGGTACAAATCTTTATGATCAAATCATGTAGTCAAAATGTGGTAACATTATAGAATAGAAGTTTACAAAAATATTGTATGTACTTCTTACTTCCAGAAACTTAACCTTTACATAAGATAAGTTGTGAAATCCTTTACTTAATTTTTGAGAACTGTGTATTTTGATTTATCACTAATTATTGGATTAAGGCACCTGTTGTTTAGTATAAAAAACAAAATGTACAACTGTAATATTGTGGAAATAGTCTCAGATTCATTCCGACTAAACTCTCTTTAATTTTCTCGAACTTATTAGTCATAACTAGGAAGTGGATTTATAAACACTAAAGTGTATGAAATAGGCAGGCAAAAAGGCAATAAAATGGACGAAATAAACATTTGCTAGGTAAACAATTAGAAATACACAATTTTAGTAAAATGGTTCCTAAAATGCACTATAAATGCATTATAACAAAATGACGATCATCGCAACATATGCTACAACAAATTCGCTAAACACATACTATTTTGCGGTTCCCTAGACGAAATAGTTCTACATTTATTCCAAATGTCATAAATGGCTCCACAGCAAGTTAAAGTAACAGATATTGTCGTATAATGAAAATACATATAAATCCACTTCACTAAGAACCATAATCTACAGAAGGCTGCGAAGTAACTACGTCAAAAAGCAGAAACATGCGTTTTAGGGGAGGAGGGCTAAGGGTGAAAATTGAAATATCTGGAGCTTTTGTTAGATTGGTTTTAAATGTATACCATATATTTTTGTGATCGATCAAGAATGGAATAATACCAAGTTTCGGCTTTGAGGAATTAACAGTTTATGTCTAAATTACAGGAGATTTTCAAAATGTGACACTTGTTGTAATTTTAACACTTAATGCTGGTCGTAGAAGTTTCTGTACTGGTTTTAACTTATTAATGACCTGCACCTATGTGAAATATTTGTCTTCGCCATATCAACGAAGGGAACAAATAATCATACCTATTTAACAATTTTTATTTTCCTAAGCATTTTCAGTAATAAGTAAGCATTATAATCCTTATCAATACAAATAACAAAAACACAACAAACGTAAATGGGTACACTTAATATGCAGTTGCTCTTACAGACATGGTTAGAATTTCATACATATTAATAGAAAACTGCATTATGTGGAACATTTTGAAGTTAGGAAAGTGTAGAAAATATGGAATCTGAGAAATCTGAGGTTAAAATTACGTAATAGCAGCTACGATACAGGTACAAGGTTATCTAAACAGTCATGTGACGTTTTCTGTAGTGTCGCTATAAAGAACTTTATATTATAGAAGTATGTTTATATTAAGTTTAAGACAAAATTTGGTATTTAAGTTTTGAAGCAAGTTGCACAGATGTGTCTCCATGATAAACACTTTTGTATATCGAATGTGCAACAGTAAGAAATCTCTCTTCCCCGAAAACTTCATGTTGAAAACAACAAATGCAAAAGCTGTTGTCTCAAATAACAAACAGAAGAAATTTGCTAAAAAGGCAGTTTTAGGCACTATTAAGCAGAACAGACACAGACGTATGAAATAAGCATTTATAGGCACTATAAAACCAAGAAATTAGGGTAATAATTGTAGGAAACTTTCGTATAACTTAAAAGGCTACGTTTCTGAACAAAGGAGTAAAATAGGCAAATAGGACAAAATCCGCCGTCTAGTCATAACTTGTGGATAAGCTTTTAGTACATCAAAAGTCAAATATTGTTTATGGCAACCTAATTTATGTAATTAAAGATTTTTTCGAAACATTCTGTTCTGTTTCAATGTCCAATATCTTTATATCTTAGAAATGCTAATCTTATTCGTATCAGTTCACAAGAGTAGCAGTAGAGTTTGTAATTCAGCATGAGCTGAGGTGATTTTTAATATTTGTATCTACAACAATATGAGTAATGAGACATTTCTGTATACTTCTTTTTTATCTGGAGCGGACGGAATAATGAGTCTTAGTGGTAGAGCTGATTGAGGGTAACACGTTAAATGGTTGCAGTATACGAACAGTTAGTTACATTGACTGTCCGCCAGGAGAGATGTTCCAGAACTGCCAACCGAGCTGAAATCGCTGTCCAGAGATGGCGCCACAGGTAATATCTTATACTGAGTAGGAATATGTGTAATTATTTACCAAGTTTTATAACACTATGCAGGTATGTTCCTTACATATCGCTTCGATTTAATTGTACTTTATTACTTAAAACAAACAGCTGCTTCAGTAAACACAAAGATACTTTCGAAAATAAATATGTAATCCTGTATAAGAAAGGGAGTCTACGTAAGGATGTATATTTTGCCTATTTTTCATCTAGGAAATATTGAGGAATGCCATTTTCTCATGATCCACATTACATTTTGTTGGAACTTGTATATTCTTAATCATAATTAACAATAGAATTTTAATACATTTGCTGCTTATTAATAGAGTTTATAAGCGATACTAATGCACCTCAAGTTTGAGATGAAATCGTTGGTAATTATCGAAATGCTGCGTTGAACTTACAGGACTTTTTATTCTTCTTTTATTCCGTTTTTATTTGTGCTTTATGTCAGTTGAAATATACGTTGTTTATATCATTTTCCTTGTACGAAAAAAAGGAGAATATAATAGGTAGCTAACCTTTTAGAGATGTATGGAAAGTTAAGAGTCGGAGTGAAAAATTCAATGCCGCAGCCGATATTTGAACCAAGGAGCTTAAGTTTTGGGTCCAGCCGCCCTAACCATTGGGCTACCGTGGCCAACGTGCCGACATGACATTAAATTCTACGACTAAAACGTATTTTGTGAGAGCGGCTGGACGGAAACCAGAAGATTGGTGTTTCAAATCCCGGCTATGGCATTGAAATTTTTACTCCGACTCTACCGTTCCATATTTTAGCCTGCACACGGCCAGTGTGAAAGAACAATTAACTTCTTTTAGCGATGGTTAAACATTTTAAAGATGATCGCACCATAACGGCTTCCAAATTTAAATTTCTTTGTTTAGCCTAGCGAGTTATAAAGCTTCACATTTCATAAATATATACTGATGGAAAAATTTAAAAAAGACATGAAATACGTCGCAAATGTTTTATTCCACAAAAAGTACATTTCAGTTTATCGTTTGTTTTATCGAGATCTCTATATTGGAGCAGTAAGATTTTGTCTGTCTCTTACAGTTTACCATTATGGAAATGTCCTAGGAATAGAGACACTTCTGACTACATTAACAGTTGAATCAAGATTTTCATTTGACTGGTTTTGTAAATAGTTTAAGGATGTCGTACATTCATAGAACTCCTTGAATTTTTTTTCAGTGATTCTTTGAAAATGTTTCATCTATAAGAGATCTGGAGTCGAGATTTCCCTGAATATTTACGTGTTATATCCTTTAAATATACTGAGTATTAGTCGACTTTTGTTGTAAGAGCTTTGCTGTTGACAGATACAGAAATAAATGAATAAAAAGTGTGGTTGTGTATCTTCACTTTAAGTGATAGTCAAATGTTTAAAGAGCTAATCAGTATATGTCCGGACTAAACCAAGTAATGTATTGCTTTCGGAGAAAACTGTAAATATTGGTAAATACAAACAATTAACAAGGATTGTGTCTTACATACATCCTGTGTTTTAACATCAACAATTTTGTTTATTAACATTTTGTGTATTATGTCTCACGTCTATTCTTTGTCTCAAATATTTTGTTGGAACTTGTATCCAGTTTAGTAAATACTGAGAGTGTAGCTCATTAAACGCATTTGCTCTAGCGTTAAGGATGTTACATTGTTTCTCCGCCAAGAGAGATATTTCAGTTGGTAAGTAATGAAACTGACAACCAAACGCGAGTTGCTTTTCAAAAATGGCTCTGCCGGTGATATCTTATCCTGGGCACAGAAATGCATAATTACTTATAAAGCATTGTAACACACTTTCATAATGTTCTTTATATACAATTTGGATTTATCTGCTCTTATTGGGTAAAAATAAGTCATTGCTAGTGTGAATATACAGGCAATATTGAATGAATAAACCATTTTGTCCGAGAAAGGAAGCATTCTATATTGAGAATGACTATACGTTTCTGCTATCTATGAAATATTGATCATTGAGGTCTACTGAATTTAGTTGGAACTTTGTACCCAGTTATAATGGTAACACTTACTGTATGTTGTAGTGAACTATGTGATATCTCATTCAGGGTATACGTGACAGTTGAAGTTAGTTGTCAATCTTATCACTACAAACTAGAACTATTCAACTATTATATCTGCTCAAATATCAATAACTTTACTGTTTGTGTAATAACAATAAGAGGTCTAAGTTGTCGTGATTTACTGAATTAACTGGAATAGTTTTATCTACTTTATATACAATATACATAATATAACTTATAAATAAAAAAACATCATTCTATGTTATTTGGATTTCTCTTAAATTATTTTTCAATACTTTATCTTTTATTTTAAGTTTCCCATATAATGCACATTTCTTAATCATTCTAAAGTTCTGTTAATTATGTTCACAAAATATAAGCAATTAAACCTCTCATATAGATATTTTATCTTTTGAAAAATTTTGTGTTGGTATTCATTTTTAACGACCACAATAAATGTTTAAAACAATACAAATTCTAATAACAGGTCTTAAATTGCCTTCCTCTTCAAATAAGGGTAGTTAGATAAATCTGTTGCCGCGGCGACACGCACAAATGTTTCGGTGCAGAGAGATAAGCGCAGCTTGTGTACACAAAGTGCTTGCAGATAAAAATAGCGGAGATAAAGGACTTGCCGTCAAAGATTAAATTACGCTTCTGAAAGTTTCGGGTTTCGTCTAGTGACAGAACATTGGATGTCTTGTTTATTCCAGAAATATCTAGTGATTGATACAGAACAGTCTCGAATTATCTATGAGGTATTTAAAGAAGTGACAACTCCCCAAGAGTCAGTCGTAAACAGGAAGAGTAAACAGTTGTAAAGTGTTTTAACGAGAAGTGAGGTAAACAGATGTAATCAGAACGCTGTTGTTGTGGTTATCGACCTTGGTAGACTGATTGTGTATGTAACGTAATGCTGTTACGTAAGGACTGAACAGAGTGCATTTCTGTGGAAATAAAAAACGTTTAGAATTTCTGCAAATAAAATTCTACGAACGCATAAAGTCACATTATAATGCGATTTGTATGTTGTTCTCCGATAAACTACAATGACATTTCAAAAAAATTGTCTGATCTAAAACTTTTAACATAAGGTCTAATAATTCAGACTTAAATTCTAATAGCTCAGAAAATAAAAGAGAAGTTTAAAGTAAACTAACGTTTATATAGAACAGCTTTGAACATATGTGCTCTGTAATCTTATTAAATGTCACATTCAATTGTTAATTTTCTCAAGAGTTGACGTACAGATGTCCAAAATGTGGAGGTGTACCATCCTGCTGATACCTCACATAGAGGGACAAATTTCCCAAGAGGTCAGGTACTTCACAGTTAACAAAATGACAATACATTACAGCAGTAATTATACCTTCATGTCTACCTCTACATCAGGTACTGACATATTTGTTAATTTTAAAGAGACACAACTAATTAACAAACTACATTCATATTGTATTTGAAGCTTTAAGTCACTTTGGAACTGGAATACCTACACATGGGATTACATTTGGTAATCTACTTCCTTCCAGAGCTCATGACGTGTACTAAATTTAATTTAAACATTCTTTTACTCGTAGTATTACAATTTTATAAAACGTTGTAATAGAGATTACTTCGTTTATTGCAGTAAACCAAAGGATAAAAGAAGTGTAAGATGTTTGCATTTAAACTTGTGAGGTCCTCCTGTGTGCTCCCCATAAGGAACTCTGTCCACATATTTTGTATATTACAATTTTTAAGACGCTGTTCCACAACAATTTGGAGATCTTGGAGTTATATCTGTGTGTGAGTGTGTGTTGTAACCCATTACACATAAAGTAATCCGTTTTAATCACGTTAATTACACAAAAGGTTCCCGAGAATTATTTCCGTTTACTCGTTAGACAGTTTTACGAATTAGAGTATAACTTTACATGTGAAGTTGCTCCGTTACGAGAATTATTTTCCGTTTTACTAGGTTTCCGTCACATAAGTGGTCCGTTTTATGGAGCTTTTACTGTATATGTGAGTATTTCTACTGCACGAAGGCCATGATGAACAGAGCTTGGTCTAATAACTCAGGCTTATGGTGACTCGTTACTCATTATAAAATTTGTATGACTAAAAGTTGTCATGATCCGAGCGATGTGTGTAACAAAGAATGTACGAGATATCACCTACTCAGCTGTATAAACAGAGTCAAGTCGTTACTAAACCATACATTCACTTCATTTCATCATATTCAACATCTTACTGCACTCACTTTATCTCAAATATATTTTATGGAGTCGTTAACCATTTCCGAGATATCTTTTATTCGTTTGATTCTCTTCAATACTTAAACTGCTCAAGAATTAAGTTGTAATGCCTTAGCACCTGGCTTTAACTTTACATAATCTTTTAAAGCTTATTGCAGTCCCTTGTACCTACATGATTGTTAACATCGTAGAAGTGTAACGCCAGTTCAACACATTCGATATTCCATCATCTGTAATTTAATTATAGTTTTAGAGTTATAACGGGCGATTTCCTCTTGGAGTTGAGGTATATTGTGTTATACAATTTCGTAAATAATTACAAAGACTTTTCCCCAGTGTAAGATATTACAGGCGGAGCCCTCTCTGGACAGCAACAAGCGGTCTGTTCTCCCCTGGCGGACAATTACTATAACTAAAACATCGTCTGCTATATAACAAATTGACTGACGACCAACCGTTACACAAAGGTTTATTAATCCAACTAATACATCACTTCAATACTTGTACTCAAGTACAACAGTAACATACTGCTGTCATAATGTTCAACAATGAGCTTAGAGACAGCTGTTTACAAAGTTTGGAGATAATATTTTGTTTAAGATATTATTATACAATGAAATATCCATTATGTATTATTTTGTATTTCCAAAGTAGTGGCTTGATGTAGAGAAGGAGTTCTTCAAATCAAGAAACCATACACAATATTTAGCTTTTCTGTTTATTATTATGTCTATTGCGATTTACAACTGTAATTACATGTATATGAAACATGTTAATTAAGATATGTTAATCTGAATTTTGTTTACAAACTGTTTATGTAATAATCACGTACTATGTAATGTAAAACGTGTATCGAGATATGACTTTGGTACAAATCTGTATGTTCAAAACATGTAGTCAAAATGTTGTACTATTATAAAATAGAATTGAAAAAGTATATACAAACTTCCTACCTACAATGGCTTAACTTTACATAACATAAATTGTGAAAGCATTTCCTTATTTTTTGGAATAAATTATTTTTCCATTTACCTCTAATGATTTAATCAAAATGCCTAAAGTTCAATACAAAAACAGAATGTACAACGGTAATATTGTAGAAATAGACTCAGATTTGATAAAGCAAAATTTTGTTAAAAAGTATAACACAACTTTATTTAATTAATGATTTTGAAGTCTACTCTTGTTCCATTTCAATATCCAAAACTTTATATCTTAAAAATGCTAATTCTACTCTTGTACATTTGTAAGAATTGCACTACAATTTGAAAGACAGCCTGAGCTGATTACATACTTAACATTTAACTACGTACTTCTCACATCTACAAAAAAATGTGTAACGAAATTGCTTCTGATGGTTTTTTTCTCTAGATTGCAGCAGATGGAATAATGAATCTTAGGGTTAGGACGGATTGAGAGAGTAACACGTTAAATATCTGCAGTAGACGATCTGTTAGTTATAGTGATTGTCCACCACGAGAGAAATTCCGGAACTGCCAACCGAATTGGAATTGCTCTCCAGAGATGGCACTACAGGTAATATGTAATACTTCGGAGAAATATTTGTAATTATGTGTCAAGTTTTGCAAGATATAGTAAGACGGTACCCCACATTAAATTTTGATTTAATTGTTCTTTACGACTTTTAAACAAGTAGCAGCTTCAGCGAATACAGCGATAATTTCGAAGAAATAAATAATGCTCTGTAAGAGAGGAAGTCTTCGAAGGGATGTACATTTCGACCATTTTTCATATAATAAATATGCAAAATTGCCATTCCAATGCCCAACTAAGGAATTAACTTTTACTGGAACTTGTGTCGATCACTACAGTTCTAAATGATTTTAACAAACAAAGTTTGTGAGAAGACCTGATAAGTCGTACTGGTGTACCTCAAGTTTGAGAGAAAATCGTTGTTCGTTATTGAAATAATTGCTGCATTGAACTTAGGTCACTTTTTGATTCTTATAACAAATCCTTATTTATTTACGTACTCTATGTCATTAGAAATATACGCTGTCATAATTTTGAATTAATTAATATAAAATGAGTGCATTTATGGAAAGTGTTTTGGTTTAGTATACTCTATTGCATTAAGGATTTCTTTCTCTTATGATTATTCCTTTGTTATTAATTTCCCTGCGATAAAGTAGGAGAATGCAGTAGGTAGCTAAGCCTATAGCGATAGTTAAATATTATAAAACAAGTTACTACGTAATGACTTTCATATTTGATTTGTGTTGTATAGATTATGGATAAAATATCAGTTATGGAAAACTGAAATACCAGGAATTATCTTGCAAACCTTTACACACAAAAAGTATATTTCAATTTATCGTTTGCTTTATCGAGATCTCTATATTGGAGCAGTAAGGTTTTGTCCGTCTCTTACAGTTTACCATTATGGTAATGTCCAAGGAATGTAGGGACTTCTGTCTATATTGCCAGATGAACCAAGATTTTTATTTAATTTACATTCAAAAACACTTTAAAGATATGTTCTCAGAAATCCTTGAAACAAATCTTGAGAAAATGTTTGAAAATGTTCCATGTATAAGAGGTCCGGGGTCGAGATTTCCCTGAATATTTACGTGTCACTTCCTTTAAATATACTGAGTATTTAGCTGAAAATTCGGATTGACAAATTACATTAAGCATTTAAGCATGTGCTTTAAAGCACATTAAAGCAATTTGTTATATACAAGACAATCTCTACTTATAGTACTTGTCAACGAGGAGATATTACAAAACAAAGGAACTGCTGTCGAGAGATGTCACCACTGATAATATTCCATACTGAGCAAAAAAATACTGAATTATTTGCAAAGCTTTATAACATACGGCAAACGTTTTATCCACCTACAACTAGGATTTAATATTATTCATTGTGTTAAATTAAACAGGGGTCAGAGCTAACACAGAGACTAACTTAAATGATTAAGTTATTGTATGCTAGAAAGTAAGCCTTCTGAGATAAGTATATCGTAACGCTGTCTCGCGTCGAGTCTGTAAACTGGTCTGGACTCTGCTTCTAGACGTCGTGGAGTACACATCGCCTTCAGGAATTGGAGTTGCCAGCGTCCAGAACTTCGGAGTCCGCGAATTGCCACCATCGGGAGGGACCTTTCGGAAGCTCCCGGCAATTTCGCTAAATCTCCAGGAGAAGGCAGCAGCGTGCGAGCGACAAGAACAACCTCCAAGAAAACAGCCGGCCAGCTCCACATCAGCCAGGCGAGGTACAAGGCCTAAGCCAACGTCTTAAAAGACGGTATTTTAAGGCGCCTTCGGGTCCGGCCCTCTGTACCTCACGCTTATTAGCAAACCTGTGCTGACTGGTAGGTATACAGTCAAGGTTAGCTGTGCACTGCACTTCGGTGCTGGGCAAAATGCCCAAAGAAAGGGAACCATCCACCATTTCCACTCCAACCCGCCTTCCAGAAGTGGAAGCCATCCCCAGTACTAGCACTGGAATCACCCACCCTGCTGTCGGGGCTCCAACCCTGACTGCAGGAAACAAACGGCCTCGCCGAAAGCCATCAAAAGGCGTAAATGGCAAGGCCAAGAGATTAGCTGTCGCCAAACAGCAAATTGGCAAGGGCCCTTCCCGCGAAACACCACAGCGGGTAGGCAAAATTTCAGAGGGTGAGCCCTCAGACAACTCCTCCTCTGAAGAGGAATATTTCACTGACGGAACTGCGGTTCCAAGGCATTCATCCTCCAGGATGGAAGACTCCGATGGGTTACACAGCTCATCGGTCATCTCTACAGATGTTGATGAGGCTGAGTTTCGCACCGTGACCAACCGGCGAAGGGAGAGAAAAGCCCCTCACCTGGAGACAACTGGCACGCCCAGTCGTTCTGGACCACCCAGGAGGCACATTCCTCCCGTGATCGTGGATGACTTCCGGGGCTTGGTGGGTTTCCTAAAGGAGGTAATGCCAACCCTCTCGGTGTCATGCAGGGTCACCAGGAGGTAGAGCCGCAATGTCTTCCAGGCGAGTAACGCCGAAGACTACCAGCTTATCCTAAGGGCACTGGACAGGAAGTCCATCCCTTACTTCACCTTCGGCCTAGATAAGAGCCGTGACGTCAAGAGGGTCATCAGAGGCCTACCAGTGGACACACCGGTGTGTGACATCATCGACGACCTTAACCGCCAGGGCATTCAGCCCCGCTTGGTCAGGCAGATGACCAGACCAGCTCCACAGGGTCAGCCAGGCCCTGTCCCAATCCAACTCTTCCTCGTGATAGTGGAACGGGCCAACGATCCGGAAGGGAAGCTAGACGGAGTCTCTACGATCTGCTACCTCCGAGTAAAGATTGAGCCACTGAGGAGCTCTGGCGGTCCACCTCAATGCCATCGCTGCCTGGGATTCAACCACTCAAGCCAGTTCTGCAAGAGGACACCCCGCTGCCTCAGGTGCAGTGAAGCCCACGACAAGGAAGCTTGTCCAAGGTCACCCACAGATGTGCCCACTTGTGCTAACTGCAAGGGAGCACATGTAGCCTGCTACGGCGGCTGTCCTGCCAGAAAGGCAGTTATAGCAGCGAACAGGCCCACAGTGAGACAACAGCAACAGCAGAGGACCTCACCAGCGGGGGCGGACCCAAGACCGGTCCCATCAACCAGCTCCAGTGTGCCCACGACTCAGGGGGATGCCGATAGGCCAACAAGAAGTTACGCTCAAGTAGCACAAGGGGCCTCTGATGGACCTAAAACGTCACGGGAGACACACATCCCTCCCACACAGCCACGCAAACAGAAGCGGGCCCCAGCTCAAAAACGAACCGACACCAACAATGGTAGGAATTGAGGGAGGCTTCCTCGGGAGCCCCAAAATCCTGCTGAACAGGAGAGTCATGGCGAGCCCATGCCTCCTAGACAGCTTAGGGATGAAAGGGCGGGAGGAAGACCTGCACCCATTCGTTCCAGATCAGCCTCTCCTCACAACCAAGTCGCCCACACAAACAACGTTCCATGACAGCTACACCCGACCTCACGGATGTGTTCAAGTGGCTGCAGCAGTTGTTGCAGACGCATGGACAGAAAATCTGCGAGCTCGTTGTGAAGTTCTTCACAGCCACACATCCGGCCAGCAAGATGCTGGTGGCAATGGAGGCCATGGCCCTCCTGACCGCAGGCACGCAACAGCTCCGAGATGGCGCATCAAACTAGGTCACGTACCTCGTTTCGATTCGCATTTTGGAATGCGTGCGGCCTAGCAGGTCAGGGGAGCGAGCTGCTTCACTTTGCCCGAGACAATGCCCTAGACGTCATTCTAGTCAGCGAAACGCATCTCCGACCAGACATCCGATTCCGTCTTCCGGGCTACATCTGCCATCGTACGGATCGTCAGGGACGCCCAGGGGGCGGAACTGCGATCTTGGTGAGGCAAAATGTGGTCCATCAGCCCATCCAGCTCCCACCTCTACAAACCCTAGAGGCCACGGCCATTAGTATGCACCTTGGTGGTTTAGAGGTCTTGGTAGTCTCTGTGTATCATCCACCAAACCGACAGTTTGTATCCAACGACTATCTATCCATCCTAGCCCTATATCCCTGTGCTATCATGGCCGGCGATTTCAATGCTAAACATCAACGTTGGCATTGCGGTCGTCGGGCGGATGCAAGAGGCAATGAAATCATTCGCCTTATAGATGCGGACCCTCAACTTCAAGTACAGGGTCCCTGGCAACCCACTCATTACCCGCGAGGAGGAGGACTGCCCTCAGTCATAGACTTCGCAATCACAAAACATCTACCATACCATCTCACACTCACATCATTAAATGCATTACATTCAGATCACAATCCAGTGTTGACAGAGATCAACACAAGGGTTGCCAGTCACGACATCTCGCTTCAAACGCGAGAGGTTGATTGGGAAGGCGTCAGGAACTGCCTCCGCAATTCCATCCCGCCAAATCCCAAAATCACAAATATCCCAACCCTGGATAACGCCGTCTCATCCTTCACTTCCATCGTGAAGCGCACCACCTTTAATTTGACAGTCCATGCTCCGGCTCCTCTTCATCCTGATGTCCTCCCTTTGGACATCCTTCTTCTAATCCGGCGATCCTGGGCAGCACGGAGATTATACCAACGTCACCGCACGCCACATAATCGAGCGCTCCTAAGACGTTTACGTCGAGAGGTCAGTGTCCGTCTGCGCGAGCACAAGGTGCAAGCGTGGGAGGACAAAATGGCCAGGTTGCGCGTCGAGGATGGCGACGTGTGGAGGATAGCCAAAGCCCTCAGAAAACACAGAGGTCAGTACACCTCTCCCATTCATGGCACCCAGGGCCTGGCCTATGAACCCCAAGCCAAAGCCAATGCTTTCGCTGACTATCTTGAGCGTACTATGTGTCCGAGAGATGACCCCCAGGACGATAACTTTTCTGAACGCGTCCGTCGGGAGGTGCGTCGTTTCTTACGTCACCCTCCTGAGGATGTGGAGAGACTCCCTACCATCCGTCCTAGCGAAGTCCAAGGCGTACTCCAACGTCTCAAACCAAAGAAGGCGGCGGGGCCGGACGGGCTGACTCCCCTAATGCTCCGCCATCTTCCCTTCAATGCGATTCTCTTCCTGACTAGGATTTTCAATATGTGCCTCGCCCTTGGGCACTTTCCACGAGAGTGGAGAGAGGCCCGGGTGATTTGCATATTGAAACCTGGGAAGAATCCGGTACACCCATCCAGCTACAGGTCCATTAGCCTCCTCTCCACCCTTTCGAAAGTTCTCGAGAGGTTAATTCTTGCTCGCTTGTCCCCAATATTGGTAGACATTCAAGCCATTTTTGACCACCAATTTGGTTCTCGTCCTGGGCACTCGACAGTTCAGCAGTTGCTGCGTGTGGTGGAGACCGCCGCCCTGGGCTTCCAGGAAGGCGCCTTCACGGCCGCAGTTTCGTTGGATGTCGAGAAGGCCTTCTCTACGACATGGCATGCCGGACTCCTACACAAAATGATACATCTGGGGCTCCCAACACAAGTGATCAACATTCTACACAGCTTCTTGCGACATCGCACATTTAAAGTCTCAGTCGCGGGGAAAACATCAACACTAAGGCCAGTGAGAGGCGGAGTCCCCGAAGGCTCTGTGCTATCCCCCACCCTATTCAATGTCTTTATGGCAGATTTCCCCACAGAACCACGAGTCGAAATGGCACAATACGCTGACGACGTGTTTCAGTTCTGCAAGGACAAACACATTCTCAGAGCCTTCAACCCCATTCAAAGACATCTCCGCCTAACACAACAGTGGTGTCGGCTTTGGCGGATGTCCGTAAATCCGGACAAAAGCCACGCCATACTTTTTACAAAGCGCCGCACCCCCGCAGACTGCCTCAACTTCAGCTACCGAGGTCGAAGGATAGAGTGGTCTAACTCTGTCCAGTACCTTGGTGTCAACTTGGATAGAGGTTTAACTTTTCGCCGACACATCAGGGACCTTTCGGCAAAGGTACAGGGAGCAATTGCTTCCCTGTACCCAATGCTGGGGTCTACCTCGATGCCAGTCCGCATGAAGTTGTACCTCTTCCGAGCGCTGGTAATCCCGGTGATGCTATATGCCTGCGAGATCTGGGGCATGGCAGCAGACAGCTGGATAGCATGGCTTCAACGTGCACAGAATAGAGGACTGCGGTCTATTTATTCTGTGGGACGTTATTTCCCTACCAGGTTGCTACACGAAGCATCGGGTCTTCCATACGTAGAGGATGAAATTAGGCGCCGGGCTTCAAAATTATACGCAAGTTTACCATCTCACAGAAGCGTCCTTGTCAGATCACTGGGAAATTATGACCCCACTAGACGTCGATCTAGACTGCATCGGGTCCCCCGTATGGCATGCGGGCACCCTAGATAACACAGGAGCTGAACCTATCAGCAGCTAAAGCTGAGCTCCTCATAATTCTTCCAAGCTGTGTGGCATCTAAATTTCTCCCCAACTAAATTACAAAATATTTAAAACAAAACAAAATGGGTGCTAAGTACTGCATCCTCTCTTTCGACCCGAAGGTACCTTGGTAACCTCAAAATTAACTTCCAATCAAAAACCTACATCACCTTCATCCTACATCTTTCATTAATAATCCTACCTGCGGTAAAACCCTTAATGGGTGGGCACGCAGCAAAAACCTTCTGGCTGTTTACAGCCAGCCAGCACGAGCGAGCGAGTCTGTAATTCATTGGTACTTACACTAATAAGCTTTGTTTGAAGTTGATGCTGTAATGTTAACTAAAATATTTGGAAATGTTCTTTCCCAAGAACGTCGCATGTTCCATGTGATTTTAAAACATTGTTAGAAAACATAAACATATATAATGTACCTCATATTTAAATGGCAAACGCATATAATGCAATTATTTGAGTAATTGTTGTGTTGAACTCACCGATTTTCATAGTCTTCTAAAGTTGATCGCTAGCTAATAGCTTTGAAATTCGGTTTCATTTGTATGGTTTAGCGATAAAAATTAATATAACCTTACATTTGAGAAATGTATAATTATTATTGAAGTATTGAAACAAATACCAAGAAATATCTCTCAAATGCTTCACTGTACAAAAAGTAGATATATTTCATATTATTTGTTTGTGTAATCGAGATATTTATATTCCAGCATCCTTTAATGATACAAAAATATATGACGAGAGCATGAGTAAATAAATAAACTAAAAATATACTTGAGTACCTGTAGGAATTCAGTAGACTTTAAGTATCAGTCAAATGTTTAAAGAACTAGCCGCTATGTGTTAGTTTTAGCATGTCCAGGGCAAAACAATTGACATATTGCTATCTGTAAATGTGTAAATATTGGAAAATACAAACAATTAACAAGGATTGTTTCAGAAGTAGCTCACATCATATCAAAATTGTGTCTTACATATATCCTGTGTTTTAACAAGATCTACATTTTTGACCGTCATTTGTCTATTTCTGAGAGTTATTTAAAAGTCGTTCAGAGTAAAGAGAACTTCGTAACACATTCACAGAATATTCATATTTCATCAAGCTATTTTAATATAGTCATTTAATGAAAATATAAAATATTTCTAAAGAAACATATAATTTCAATAAACACTTTACACAAGGTGTAGTGTGAAGTACAGTAAGTGTATTTTCTACTTATTATGTACTTGGTACAGACAACAAAAGTAATTTACTTCATTCACTGTTCATTCTGTTTATTAACATATTTAGTTACTTTATTACTCAACATTCATCATTTTAAATTATTTTTAATTTGTTAATATGGTAATGTCAATTACAAATGTAACGTGTACAGTTTTTGTAGTATTTGTTGATTACTTAAGACTGTTTCTACGTTTTCTAACACGTACATAGCACATAGAGAATATATTGTACTACACCAAACATTTGATAACAAGAATTTACTGTCAAATCTAGTTTTGAGACTTGCTAAATAAAACATTTGTGTTACATTTACATGACTTACTCTACTCATTGTCTTATTCTCATATCTACTTCATGTCATTAGAGATAACTAATTATATAAAAGGCCTTATTACATTTATCCCTATAAGTACAAGGGCAATAGGACAATACAACAGTGCTTAAGTAATAGTGAAATATTTTATGAACCAGTCGTTATATGATGACTTTGAAATAACATTATCCTTACATAAACAAGAGAGGAAAACAAAAGAATGACGTCCCATTTGAGGAAAGTTTAGTGCTGGTGAATTCAAATAAATAACAAGGAATATCTCGTAAATGTTTAAGTCTACAGAAATTTACTTGATATTTCTAGTTCAAATCCGCAATAACTTCCTATCTCAAAAGTGCCTATTTTAATCTCGTAGGTTCATAAAAAAACGATAGAATTAGAAAGACAGTATAATCTCAGCCACTTTTTAACATTTAACTATATGCTTTTTGTATCTTAGTCGAAACTGCTAATGAAGGTTCTATAACATTCACTCAAAACTTAGAGCAGATGTAAAAAAGTTTTACCGGAAGAGCGGATTGAGAAAGTACTGTGAGTGAATCACATTAAATGTAATCGCTATAGATCAGAGGATGTTTTAGCTACAGTGATTGTATACGAAGAATGAGTTTTCAGGTGAAAAACAATTGCCGACCGTAAGGGAGATGCTGTCCAGAGATGGCTCCACCGGTCACATTTTCTACTGAAGAAGTAAATATATATTTAGTTATGATGTTTTAAAACAGATTTTACTTACATTCACAGTATACAGCTTAGATTTACTTGTTCTTCATTGCAAGGAAATAAGCAGTAGCTAGTTTGATTAAACAGAGAATAATGGAGTAATAAAGAACTGTAGTGAGAGAGGAAGTCTTGTGAAGCAAGTATATCTATATGCATTTTCCTATCTCGAAGCATAAGTTAATTGTGTAATAGTCAAATATAGGTTTAATTTTTGTTGGAACTTGTATCCTACTATAATGAAAATCAGATTTGCAAATGTTTCTGCTTTTCACTGAGTAATGTTTTGTGAGAAGACTTCAGAAGCATTTATAATTTGCCAGAGCCATAAGTGACAAGCATTTTCCTTCCACATCCGCTCCTTAGTAAATATTTTAAGGTTGTGCTACTTTATAGAAAATATTCCGTGTAAAGGATAGCCTAAGCTACAATAGCTATCTTTTCTACTTATTACATAAATAGTACATAAACAATTCATCGTTCATTCATTTTAATACCATATCCAGAGATATTGCCAATCACAAATTTCATCTGTACAGTTCACGTAGTATTTGGTGACAGTTTAGACATTTTTAAATGTTTCTATCACACACATAGTACATAGAGAATATATTACATTCATGTTACAAATTTGGTAACAAGATTTTACAAGTATAACTCACTTTAAGGCTTCCTAAGTAAAATGTATGTGTTACAGTCACATGAATTTCTCTACTCATTGTCTTATTCTCATATCTACTATATATTATTAGAGATAAATGTTTACATAAAATGTCTTAGTACATATATCTTTATTAGTACAAGGGTAATAGGAGAGTACAACAGTGTTTGAGTGATTGTCAAATATTTTATGAACCAGTTATTATGTAATTGCCTTCAAGTAATGTCTTTGCATAAACAAAAGCTGAAAAAGAACCAATAACCTCCCATTTGATGAAAGTATAAATATTGCAAAGTTGAAACATTTAGTAATTATATTTAATATAATTTGGATATTCAACATATTCTACACTTCTTGCTTTGTAAGTTTAGATCTATCTCTTGTAATTTAGCAGTAAAACAAAGGACTATTAGTACGGAGGAGGAGTTCTGAGGACATTCTGATACAATACAGGTTTAACAAACATCAAATTATTGAAAGCTGTAAGTCTCTAATGTATGGTAAAACATATACATACTGAAATACAAAGATCACCTCATAGATTTTTATGTGTCAGCTCAGAACAACGTTGGATTTTCATTGTTCTACCAACAGATGCCTCTAGTTTAGATTTCCAGAATGTCAAAAGCACAAAGAATCAGCTGGACATATGTTTAAGGTTAGGACATTCCTTACTCCATGAAACATATTTAGTTACAATTTTTAGTTTATAATGTTTAGTATTTTAAATGCAACTTAAGTTTATAAATTGTTACTATGTCACTGTTTACTAACATCCCTACTCAAATGTAATGGTTACATATTATTGCCAAAATGTTGAACAGTGGACTCAGAAACACAAATTAAAATATTTAGAGATAAAATTCGTCATTCCGGGGCAAGGAGAAGCAATCCTTCCTGCTGACAGCGTTCAGCTTCCTGTAGTTCACACAGAAGCGTAGCTCGCCGTTCTTCATTGTCACTAGAACTACAGGGAGACACCAAGGGCTGTTAGACTCTTCAACCACACTCCTGGATTTCATGTCATCTACCATATCCCGTACCGACGCTTGTTATGTCAGCGGAACGCGTCTAGCTGGTTGCTGAATAGGCCGGGCGTGTCCGGTGTTGATGCGATAAAGCACTTTGTCCCTGCGGCCGTAGTCACTGTTACATTGGCTGACGAGGTACTGGTACTGCCCCAGCAGTTGTCGAACGTTCTCCAGCTCTTCTACGGTCAGGTGAGCGGCCGCCCTCTTCAATAAGGCATCCAGCCAGGGCCCCAGATGTTGCGTCGGCACCGACCCCTGTGTCTTGTTGATTGCTCTTACGCTGAGCGTGGGATCTTACGTCCCCAACTCCGCCAAGGCCTAGATGTCGTTATCTCTGTCTGTCAGATTGAGCAGCCTCACTGCCACCTCCTATCGGCACGGCAATAATGTCCTGGCTAAACAGAGCTCGTGCAGAGGCGTTTTCTGGTCCAGCATCATGTTCTTCGACCCTTGGCCTTCCAGTCGCGCCGTCACCACCACCTCGCTTCTCGCGGGGACAACCACGTCCTCCTTCAAGATAACCCTGCATATTCCAAGGCGCTCTTCAGGTTTCCGCAGTATCACCTCTTCTCCACTGAGCTGCAGGAACTTCCTACCGTTGCCTCGTCGCTCCTGAGGTCATCCAATCCCAGTATCACCTCCTCAGCCCCCTTCGCGACGAACACCCACAGACGTACGCACTCCTTCCCAAGGTCAACTTCAGTAGGGTCTCCTTCTCCACAGACAAGGTGTCACCCGACATCGTCACAAGCTGATATGGTCGACTCGGCTTCCAAGTCGGCGAAACCTTGGCCACATCAGCTCTGATGATGGTCACGGCTGCCCCGGTGTCTACGAGCACTCGGCACTGTTTCCCTCTCACCCAACCGTCCGCGATGAGGCTGTCATCTATACGCCGGTTGACGGCACGCAGTGTCAGTCGACGGGATGGTGGTGATGGCGCCGACGTGCCCCTCTTCGCGCCGGCGCTTACTCGTTTCCCGGCTGCTCTTCCTGGTGTGGGCAGTCCCTCTCCAGATGCCCCGGCTGTCCACACCCCCAACACAGGCCACTAGGTCTTCGCCGACGTCCCTCGACTGGTCTTTGGTCTCCCGTGTAGTGGACACCCCTCGTTTTTGACGTCGGGGTAGCCGTCACCTTGGCCACCTCCATTTTTAACACTGCCGTTAGTTCCTCGTGGATGGTTTTGTAATCGCCGAGCATTAGGTGCTGACGAATCTCCGTGTCTCGTACCCCGTCGACAAAAGTATAGGCAGCCTCAGGGGATACGAGCTCTGGTTGGAGGTCGACTAGGGCTTTGATAGCCAGCTGCTCGATTGTCAGGGCGAACTTCAGCAGCGTCTCCCCTGGCTGCTGTGGATCTTTCTCAAATCTTTTTCATATCTTGAAAAAAATAACAATATATGGCAACTTAATTTAATTATCGAATTTTTAAGGCTTCTGTTACTATTTTTAAATATCCAATCTTAAAAACGCTAATCCTACTCTCGTAAATTTGTAAAAATAGCACTAAAATTTAAAATGCAGAATGAGCTGATCCTATCTTTAGCATTTAACTAGAGCCTCCTTGTATCTACAAGAAAATGGGTAATGCTAAATAAAACTTCTTTTGTACATTTTTTTTTCGAGCACACATAATAATAATCCTTAGTGGTAGGGCGGCCTGGGAGTGTAACACGTTAAATGCCTGTAGCAGACGATCTCTTAGTTACACTGATTGTCCGCCAGGAGAGAAATTCCTGAACTACCAAAAGAACTGGAATCGTTGTCCAGAGATGGCGCTACAGGCAATATCGTATACTAAGAAGGAATATGCGTAATTATTTACTAAATATTTTAACACCCTTCAGGTTCTTTGGTTTACATAACGTTTGGATTTAACTTCCCGTTATTAGCTCAAAACGAACAACAGTTTCAGTGAATACAGGGATAATTTAGAAAAGAATAACTAATGTTGTATTAGAAAGGAAGTTTTCAAATATTTGTATATTTGGACCGTTTATTGCATCTTAGAGGCATTCGGAAATTATCTATCAGTCTGTTCTAGTATAAAATTTGGTTGGAACTTGTATCTATAATAATCAGTATATTCAGAAATGTTTCTGTTCCATAGAAATTTCATTTGAGGCAAAGAGTTTTACCAGAATAGTTGTTTGTGAGAAGACTGGATAAGCAGTTCTAGTATAGCTCAAGTTTGACATGAAATTTTTGGTGATTATTCAAATTCTTGCTACGTTAAAATCACATGACAGTTCTATCCTTCTTACTGACCTATTTCGGATACTTTATGTTAGTATTCCTGTTCTGGCAAGAAAACAAGAGAATGTAGACAGTAGGTAACCTCCTAGCTTTAGTTAAATATTTTAAAGCTGGACGTTTGTTAATTGATTAGAAATCTGATTATATTTGTATAGTTTAGTGATTAACAATTAATAAGAACCTTTCACTTGAAATCTAGAGTTATTGAAAAATGGAAACAAATAACAACAAATACTTCGCAAAAGCTTTATTCCACAAAAGTATACTTCAATTTCTCGTTTGTTTTATCGAGATCTCTATATTGGAACGGTAAGATTTTGTCTGTCGCTTACAGTTTACCATTATGGTAATGCCTTAGGACTAGGGATACTTCTAACTACATTCCGAATTCAATAAAGATTTTTATTTATTTTTCATTGTAATATTCTAAAGATACGGTATATTCGTAGAAATCCTTAACGCAATTTTTGAGAAAATTTTTGACAATGCTCCATGTACGAGGTCCAGTGTCGAGATTTCCCTGAATATCTACGTGCCACATCCTTTAAATATACTGAGTATTTAGCCGACTTTTGTTGTAAGAGCTTTGCTGTTGACAGATACAGAAATAAATAAATAAAAAGTGTGGTTGTGTATCTTGACTTTAAGTGATAGTCAAATGTTTAAAGAGCTAATCAGTATATGTCCGGACTAAACCAAGTAATGTATTGCTTTCGGAGAAAACTGTAAATATCGGTAAATACAAACAATTAAGAAGGATTATGTCTTACATACATCCCGTGGTTTAACAACATCTACATTTTTGTTTATTAACATTTTGTCTGCCTCTTAGAGATATAAAGGAACATTCAGAATGAGTAGAACTTATGAAGACATTCACAAACTATTCAAGTTATCCATTTTGCTCGACGTCACACTGGTTTACATATTTGGTAGTTCAATAAACATTGTTACCAGCATTTTTGAGATACTAAGCAATTTCAATAAATATTTTACACAAAGTGTAGTGTGAAGTACAGTAATTGTATTTTCTACTTATTATGTACTTGGTACAGACAACAAAAGTAATTTACTTCATTCACTGTTCATTCTGTTTACTAACATATTTATTTACTTTATTACTCAACATTCATCATTTTGGATATTTGAAATTAATCCACATTAATTTTATTATCTATCCACATTATTTTTATTTCCGCTGTGACATTTAAATCTGTACATATAAATATAATCATCTTTGACAGATTGAGGCAACATTTAAAATTCAATAGTTTGACGGGATTTGAACCACGGATCTCCTGGTTTCAGTCCAGTCACTCTAACCCATTGAGCTACCATGGCCAATGTACCGTCCTGATAGTAACCAGGGGATCCGTGGTTCAAGTCCCGGACCAGGAACTGAATTTTTCATGTTGACTCTATCAAAATCTTAGCCTATATACGGCTAGTGTGAAGAAATTGTCAGTTTCCATCAATTAACTAAGATAGCTATCTTTATTGATTTTATGTAACATCTGTAACACTCTCTTTTGTTTTTCCTTGCTCTGGACCATATACTCGTAATACTGTAATGTAACCTTTCTGTATTTTAAATCATATCATTATTATTCTTTCATTAATAAATGTATATGATGTGATTATCCTTCTCCACTTCATATCAAACATTATAGCAATCCTTGCTTTTTCATATTCTATGTCTACTCTACTATAGAAAGATATGTAGTTGTTCAGATTCATTTTAGTTTCTGTCAATACTGCTGTATGTATTTGCTTTTGTATTACCTTTTCTCACACTCATATACCTTTCAAACTTATATCTACTACTGAAAGACTAAAACAAATAACAAGAAATATCTAACAAATGCTTCGCTACACAACAAATATATTTAATATTGTTTCTTCAATTGAGATTTGTAATTCCAGCAAATGATTTTGTAAGTCTCTTACTGTTTACCACATTCCCAGATGATTCAATATACACATTTCATTTATCTTGACAACACCCACAACAGTTGCTCCTGTAAAGACTTTTTAGAAGATTGAAGATATTATCGCTTCCTTGCATGTATATATCCTCGATCCTAAAATTCTTTGTATTCAATCGTGCCTTATTTGCAACAAATAATGTAATTCACAGAATAAACACTAGACAAAAGTATGATATCCATTATCCCAGTGCTAAACTTTCTTGTTTCCAGAAAGTTGAGCATTATGAACTATCAAAATATTTGGCGCACTTCCTAATGTTCTTAAAGAAAAAATTAATAAAAAAAGCCGTTAGAGAGTACCTTTGCTCAAAATCTTTTTATTCTGTACAACATTATCTGAATGACAAATTTTCGTGATAATGCTTCTGTAGCTCTATAAGTAGTGTCTAACTGTTCCAATGACAAATCATTACCAATTAATCTTTGATGCATGTTGAACGTTTATTTTAATGTATATGTATTTAAGAAATAACAAGAATGGTATCCAGTGCAAAAAGCTTGAGACGTACTTCATAAGCCAAGTGAAAGCTGAATTCTTATCATATATAATTATCCCTGCTTTGGTTTCCATATTGTTGTTCATATTGCCTGTATACTATAACATGTGTCTTATGTTAACTTTTGTACATATATATGCTATTAAACTTTATACCTCTGGACATGTTCAATGTTCACAGCCTTTTCTGGCTACAAGTGAACCTACTGAACGCAAATAAATCTAATCTAAAACCTGTACCGAGATTTGACTTTGGTACAAATTTGTAGTATCAAATCATGTAGTCTAATTATTTATAAATAGAAGTTGACATAAATATTAGACGAACTTCCTACCTCCAGAAACTTAACCTTTACATAAATTAAAACGTGATACCTGATTCTTAATTTTTGGGAAACACTTTTTTCTATTTATCTGTAATGTTTTGTTGACACTAACTAATATTTAATATAAAAATCAAAATATACAGTTGTAATATTCTGAAAATACTCTCAGATTCTTTCCGACTAAAATCTCCTAAATTTTCCTTAACGTGTAAATCGTAATATGCGGACAAGCTTTTAATACATAAGAAATTAAATATTTTGAAAAGAAAGCTAATTTATAGCAACCGAATTTACCTAATTAAAGATTTGCAATGGCTGTTGTGGTTATACCTCAATACCTAACGTGTTAAGTGCTTGCAGGAGACGATCTGTTAGTTACAGTGACTGTCGCCAGGAGAGAAATTGCAGATCTGCCAAACGAACTGGAAATTCTGTCCAGAGATGGCGCCACGGCTAATATATTGTACTAAGTTGGAGTACGCGTATTTACTTACTAAATTTTATAACACGTTTTAAGTGTGCTCCTTATATAAATGTAGAATTTAATTGTTCTTTATTGCTTTAAAACAGACAGCAACATTCTTGAATACTGCGATAGTTTTAAGGAAATAAGTAATGTTCTGTAAGCAAACACGTCTTCAATAGTATTTACATTTTGAGCGTTGTTTCCTCTGTAACGTATAAACAAATCCAATTATCAACACCCTGTATATTTTTTGGAACCTGTGTCTATCATGATCAATATACTCAGAAATGATCTTTAGAATTTCACTTGAGTCATTAACGCAACTAGTGTTTGCGAGAAGACTTGACAATCGATATCAGAATAACTCAAGTTTGAGAGGTTCGTTGTTGACTATCGAAATGTTGCTTTAATTCACAGAATTTCTTCGTTTTATAACGATCTATTTACGTGCCTTATGACGATATTTAAAGTTTGTATGTAATACAATACTTGTGTTACTGTACGTAGTAGAGATGGTACAGTAGTGAACTCTCAGAGGTATACCTGACAGTTGGCTGATCAACTATTTGAAGTAAGTTATCAATCTTATCCCTACAAACGAGAACTGTTATATCTGCTCAACTATCAATAACTTTACTATCATTGTGATAAATAACAACTGTAAGATGTACTGAGTCACATACATTTTAAACGGAATAGATATTTTTATACCCAATTGTCTACAAAATATGCGTTAAACAACCAGCATACATTTTACTTGTGCAAGTTGGAATTTTTAAATTAAACTTTTCAACTCATTAACTTTTTGGAAGGCTTCTAGTAGATGCAGGTTCTTTCTAATTTTTCTAAGTGTTGTGAATTATATTACGAAAATATAGGCATATATTAGTTTACGACGCTGTTCAATAAAGAATGATGATAATTGTTTTACAGTCATAATTTTTCGCACTAAAATTCAATCTTATTGAATCCTGTTAGCTTAATGTGAAACAAACACGCCGTAGTAGTTTCAATGTATCAACTCCTGGTTCCCGCCTGTGAGAATCAGGCATGTTCAGACATATTCAGTATCGTATACCGCTGCAATGGAGGTAATATGCAGTTAAAGTTGATGTTAGAGGAAGATCCGGAGTTTATTTCAAACGTAATCACTGCTAATGAAACTTGGCTACATCATTTTGATCCTGAGAGCAAATAGCAAAGGTCAGCGTGGAAATCTCCTTCATCACCAACCCCCAAAAAATGTAAAAGTGGTTGCTTCTGCTGGGAAAGTTATAGTCATCTCATTCTTTGATGTTCATGGAATGGTTTATCAGCATGTTGTACCTGCACACACGTCAGTAACTGGACAATACTACAGGGAAGTCCTGAAAACATTGAAAGTCCATATCAGACGCAAAAGACCACATTTCCATGAAGTAGGCTGAATGCTGCATCACGATAATGCGCGGCCGCATATTGCCAATGTTGTTGCTGAATATCTTGCAAAAATCAACGTGAAGTGCATCCCTCACCCTCCCTATACTCGAAATTTAGCCACATGTGACTTTTTTCTATTCTTTAATCAGAAGAAACGTCTTCGCGAGAGGCATTATCCATCAGCAGAAGCAATGGTGAAGACTGCGGAAGGCGATTTTAAAGGATCTCTCAAAGAATGATGTCCAGCATGTCTTTGAAGACTGGCAGAAACGCTGTGACAAGTACATTGCATTCAGGGGAGACAATTTTGAGAAGAGCCATCAAAATTATGAGGGTGAGTAAAGGTAGGTTGTCAAAAAAAAAAAAAAAAAAAATTGTGATCATTCTTTATTGAACAGTCCGCGTACTTTCCAGCACCGGCATATGATCAGAATTAGTGGATAAAGTATCCTTTCCAGAAAAAGTGACATAAGCAGCAGCACTGTTAGCGTTTCGGAAAAAGAACAGGAAAAACTAATGCAGTGACTTAACAGCAAAGGATGGAAGTTTGTATATCAAAAAGAGACTTACCAATGTAGAAATTGACTTAAGAGTAAAAATAACCGACGTTTAGCCCAGCTTAACTGAGCTTATTCAAACAAAAACAGTTGCATTGTTCACAATACATTCCAATTAATAATGTTTCAAAGTTTTTCCACATAAACTGACTCTTTTTAGTAACGCAACACTAACTTTGCTGAAATGGTCAAATGTTGGATCCAGAACATCATGAGTAATCTTTTTATATGTATATGTATATATGTATATGGAAAATAATTTCATGTTTATAACATATTGTGTCTAATGTTATTAATCCTTGGGTAATCCAAAGAATGTGATATTTCAAAATTGACTGACGTAAGGCTAAAATTAAATGAAAGTCTAGTTGGGAAAAGTTGTTTAAAATTTACTTCAAATTGAAAAAATAATGAATTTTAATAAATAAGGCTTTATATATATACATTTATTTTGTTTAACTTAAATTTTTTAATTCATTATTAATATACAAGAAAATATCTTAAATTATACATACTTAGACTTTGTGGGTTCGAAGAATTAAAAGTCCAAGTTACAGAAATTCAAAATGTTCCTTATTTCCGTAGAAACACACTTTGTTCAAGCCTTACAGTAGCAGAACTACGTAATATACACAAATACAATCTTCCAAAGTCTCCGTACATAAACAAAAGAGTTCACATTGAAAACACAGTTGTACGCACATGCAGCTCCATTTCGACACTCTCTCTCTCTCTCTCTCTCTCTCTCTCTCTCTCTCTCTCTCTCTCTCTCTCTCTCTCTCTCTCTCTCTCTCTCTCTCTCTCTCTCTCTCTCTCTCTCTCTCTCGCATAGCGAGTCCAGCTTCCTTATATACATCTACTGATATTTCTAGAAATTTGTGGAACGTTCCGTAACAAACAAGACGGCACCAGCTGAAACAGGAAATTTCCGGTCATCTAATTTATCTGTCTCGGTAAACTTTTATCTCGGTGATGCATTATCTGTCCTTTTGTGTGCGTTGACCGCCAGTTGCAACAATGGGTTCGCGTCACTATTTAATTCTGTCTTAATTCTTTATAATGTTCTTTAAGTTGTAAATCATTACTTATGTGCAGGCTTTCAGTAAACAAAAATACAAACTCGTTAAAACACAGAATTTATGTGAACTTATTTTATTGAATTGGCCATTTTCAAAGACTTAGGAGCTCGCAGTTCAATTGTCCAATACAGTTATATCTTAAAAATGCTAATCCTATTCCGGTAAGTACACAATAATAACTGTAATTGTAAAGGCAGAATGAGCTGACATTTAACCACGTCCTTCTTGTATCTTGTAAAGTAAAGTAAATGTTTGTTTTTAAATTGGAGCAGATGGAAAACTAAGCAATAGTGAAAATTTGAATTGAGAAATGACTGTGAATGTCGCGCATTAAAGACATTTGTTACATAGCAAACGATGCCTTCTTATAATTGTCAGTGAAGAGATATAGCAAACGAAAGCTATCGGGCCGAGAGATGGCTCCACTGGTAATATCCTACACTGAGAAAGAACGTATTGAATTATTTTCGAAGTTTTATAGCATACTACAGTAGTTTTGTTTTACATAAAGCTAGATTTTCACTGTACTTTGCTGTGCTAAAATAAAGAGAAGCTGCAACTGACACTGTGATTGTGTCAAATGAATAACTTATTATATGTAAGAAAGAAAGTCTTCTAATATAAGTATATCATAAAGCATTTTGCTATCTTTTAAGTTTGTTTTACTGTGCAATTATCAGAAGTATGCTATTAAGTTTTGTTGCAACTTGTGTACTATAATAATAACTAACACATTTTTGCTCTTTCTGACGAATATCTTATGAGCCATACGATTTTAAAACAATGTGAGAAGACTTCATAAACATTTCCAATGAATCACATATTTGAGAAGTTAAGTCAGTTATTGTGATTAACTTACTGATGATTATCTGTGACTCGCATCACTTTCTTGTAAAACTTTATTGATACGTGTACTTCATATTTATCGAAATATAATCGTCATTATTCATTTTCTTTTGTCTGCAAGCGAAAAGAGGGAAACAGTGATCTTTTAGCGACAGTTAAATATTTTAAAGCTAGTCGCTACGTAACGGCTTTGAAATTAGATTCTTTTTTGTAGCTTAGACATAAAAAATAAATATGGCTTTATATTTGACAAATGTGTATGATTGTTATTCAAATATTCAAGCAAATAACAAGAAATATCTATCAAATACTTCACATAACAACAAGTAGCTATATTTCATATTAGTTGTTTGTTTTTATTGAAATCTCTATATTCCGACGTCCATTAATGATACAGAAACAAATGATAAGTACATGAGTAAATAAATAAACTAAAAATGTGTTTGAGTACCTGCAGAAATACAGTAGACTTTAAGTATTAGTCAAATATTTAAGGAACTAGTCACTTTGTGTTAGCTTTAGCATGTCCAGGACAAAACAAATGACATAATGCTATCTGAGAAATGTGTAAATATTGTAAAATACTAACAATTAACAAATATTGGGTGCTACATACATCCTGTGTTTTAACAAGGTTTACATTTTTGACTGTCATTTGTCTGTTTCTGAGAGTTATACAAAAGTCGTTCACAGTAAAGAGAACACATTTACAGAATATTTAACTTAGACATTTTATTTTTCATCTATTTTAATATAGTAATTTAATGAAGTAATTGGAGCTATTTCTGAGAAAATAAAACATTTTCTATTTTCTACTTACTGTGTACTTGGTTCAGATAACAAAAGTAATTTACTTCATTCATTGTTCATTCTGTTTACTAACATATTTAGTTACTTTATTACTCAACATTCATCATTTAAAATTATTTAGTTTCTTAATATGGTAATGCCAATTACAAATTATCCTGTCCATTTTTGTAGTATTTGTTGATTACTTTAAACTGTTTCTACATTCGTCATAATGTAACTAAGAATTATATCCTTAAAACATATAAGAATCAGTTACACATATTTCATATTTACACTACTTACACTCTATTAGCATATATTTAAATGTAGTATAGTTGAGGTACAACAGCAAGTTGACTGAGTGACATCATCTTTTATCAAATTCTTCCTTGTTGTACTAGATACACTATGTATGATCCAGACCTTTAACACTTCAACGTTCAGTCGACTAACTCGTAAATGTAATTAGCGATTTTCAAACTCCTTGTTCTTCTAGTTTAGTTATCTAACGTTTATATTTCTAAAAGGGTAATGCTATTCTTGTACATTTGTAACATTTAACAATGTCCTTGTATCTGTAAACAAAGAGTGATAGACGTTTAAATTAAATTCGGAGCAGATGGAAGAATAAACTCTAGAACAAAGTTGGATTGAGAAAGTACTGTAAGTGTAACACATTATATGCATTTGTTGGATCTCTTAGGTATAGTGATGTCCGCCAGGAGCGCATTTTTAATTGGAAGTTCATGAAATTAGACCGAACGGCAATAACTGTCCAGAGATGGCTCTGCTGGTCATTTCTTATAGTGACGGAGAATATGTGTAATTATATACAAAGTTTTAAAATATATTGCAATCATCTTCTTCACATACAGCTTTTATTTTATTAATCTTTATTGATTGAAATAAACGGCAGCCTCAAGAAATACAGAGGCAATAGGAAAGAAATAACTAACACTGAGAGAGAAGGGAAGTCTTCGAAAATGTATATATCTCAACAATTTTCGCGTTTAGGTTTATGGGTTCAATGGCTATCATTTTTCTGAATTTTTGCAATTTTGATGGAACTTTTATAGCAATCAACACATTTGAAAATGTCTCTATTCCTTATTCAACAATGCTCGAGATTGGATTATAACGTGGGAACATGCTTGTAAGTATTTCCAATCCATTTCATGTTTGGGAGGATGTGTTCGCCTTATTGCTATACTCTCACTGATCTGTCAGCAATGGTTACATATTTTAAAGCTGGTCGCTATGTAATGATCTTAAATTATTATATCTGCTCAGCTTCCAATAAGTGTGTAATAACTGTAAGAACTGTATTTTGTCTTGAGTAACAGAACTTTTAAGTGGAATAGTACAAATACAGTATAAAAATCATTCTTTGCTATTTGTATTTCTTTTAACTTGTTTTCCACCCATTATCTTTCTTTTAAAGTGTTCCATAAAATGTAGTTTCTTTAATTATTCTAGTTTGTCAATTACATTCCAAAACATTACATACTAAACCGCTCAGACAAATATTTTATCTTTTGAAACAGATTGTATATGTCTTCATTTTGCCTTTAAAACACTATAATTTTACAACAAACTATAATTTTACAACAAGCTTTAAATTTCTTTCTTTTTAAATGGTTGTTAAATTAGATGCTACTGTGACTTTGTGGGTTCGTGACATTAAAAGTCCAGGTCACAAACACTAAAAATTCCTCTTTATTTACGTAGAAAGCAATCTGACATTCCATAATTATGTCACGTACATATACAACTTGCAAGGACGTCGACTACAAAAGAGTTCACTTTTACAGCTGTTCACGCGCACCGACTGACTGACTCTGGTGGGCGGCGGCTCTCTTTTTATAGTTTACTCACTTTTCCGGAATGTTCTGAAACAATCAAGACGGCACAACAAATCCGTCTCCTTCCCCCCCCCCCCTCCGTTTCGGCAATCTTTTGTCTCCGCAGTGCAGTGCCCGTCTCTTTGAACTATTCGTCCGCGCCGCTCGAATCATAATGCATTCGCGACAATACAGTAATTGTGTTTATTTTCTCGGATAAATTACAAGAATATTTTTTAAAAACGCCTCTCGTGGAACCTCTGATATAAGATAGTAACATTCACAGCTAAAATTCTAATAACTCAGAAAATGAAAGAGATGTCACATTGAAGTTTAAAATAACCTAATGTTTATATAGGACAACTTAGACGATATATGTTCTCAAATCTTATAAAATGTTATATTTATTGGTTAATTCCCTCAACAAAGGTATAGATATTCAAAATGTGTTGGTGCACCATCCTGCTGATACCTCACATAGAAGGACAAATTTCCCAAGAGGTCAGGTACTTCACAGTTAACAAAATGACAATACATTACAGCAGTAATTATACCTTCATGTCTAACTCTACATCAGCTACTGACATATTTGTTAATTTTAAAGAGACACAACTAAATAACAAACTACATTCACATTGTATTTGAAGTTTTAAGTCACCTTGGAATTAGAATACCTACACATGGGATTACATTTGGTAATCTATTTCCTTCCAGAGCTCATGACGTGTAATAACTTTAATCTGAACATTCTTTTACTCGTAGTATTACAATTTTATAAAAAGTGGTTTTAATAGAGATTACTTCATTTATTGAAGTAAACCAAAGTATAAAAGAAGTGTAAGGTGTTTGCATTTAAACTTGTGAGGTTATCCTGTGTGCTCCCCATAAGGAACTCTGTCCACATATTTTGTATATCACAATTTTTAAGACGCTGTACCACAACAATTTGGAGATCTTGGAGTTATATCTGTGTGTGAGTGTGTGTTGTAACCCATTACACATAAAGTAATCCGTTTTAATCACGTTATTTACACAAAAGGTTCCCGAGAAGTATTTCCGTTTACTCGTTAGACAGTTTTACGACATAGAGTATAACTTTACATGTGAAGTTGCTCCGTTACGAGAATTATTTTACGTATTTCCAGGTTTCCTTCATATTCGTGGTTCGTTTTATGGAGGTTTTACTCTGTATGTGAAGATTTCTACTGCACGAAGGCCATGATGAACAGAGCTTGGTCTAATAACTCAGGCTTATGATGACTCGTTACTCATTATAAAATTTGTATGACTAAAAGTTGTCATGATCCGAGCGAAGTGTGTAACAGAGAATGTACGAGATATCACCTACTCAGCTGTATAAACAGAGTCAAGTCGTTACTAAACCATACATTCAATTCATTTCATCATATTCAACATCTTACTGCACTCACTTTATCTCAAATATATTTTATGGAGTCGTTAACCATTTCCGAGATATCTTTTATTTGTTTGATTCTCTTCAATACTTAAACTGCTCAAGTATGATGACGTTATTTACGTAGCAACTAGCTTTAACATTTCATAATGTTTTGAAGTTTACTGCATTGCCTTGTACCTACACGATTGTTAACATCGTAGAAGTGTAACGCCAGTTCAGCACATTCGATATTCCATCATCTGTAAATTAATTACAGTTTTAGAGTTATAACGAACAATGTCCTCTTGCAGTTGAGATATATTGGTCATAACATAAGCACTTAGATGTGTGTTATAATTGTGATAATCAACTGTCATTTGTGATTGATAAATAGAAAAGTTTTTAACTGTGTTTATTAATTTAACTGGATATAAAATCACACAAAACCATTTTCAATATTCGATTGTGTAATGGACAATAAACCAATGCCTAGGTTTGAAGAAATGTCTACACATATAGTTAGTTCTGAAGGCTTTCTTTCAGAAGCACAGTTTACTGTTTGCTCGATATTGCTTACATATACATTTCAGCTACCGCTATTTTAAAGGGAATAAATAACAATTAAAACTAAGCTGTATGTAAATAACACAGTTATAATCTACTATATAATTTTGTACATAATTACAAAACCTTCTCCCCAGTGTAAGGTATTACAGGTGGAGCCCTCTTTGGACAGCAATAAGCGGTCTGCTCTCTCCTGGCGGACAATTACTATAACTAAAACATCGTCTGCTATATAACAAATTGACTGACGACCAACCGTTACACAAAGGTTTATTAATCCAACTAATACATCACTTCAATACTTGTACTTAAATATAACAGTAACATGCTATTGTCGTAATGATCAACAATGACCTTAGAGACAGCAGTTTACAAAGCTTGGAGACAAGATTTCCTTTTAAGAGATGATTATACAATGAAATACTCCATTATGTATTATTTTGTATTTCCAAACAAGTAACTTCAAGTAGAGAAGGAGTTCTTCAAGCCAAGAAACCACACAATATTTAGCTTTTTGTTTATTATTAGGATTATTGTGGTTTACAAATATAATAAAGTGTATATAAGACATGTCAAAGTAAGGTATATTAATTTGAATTTTGTTTCTCCGATTTAGTTAAATATTTCGATCTTAATTTTGTCTTAATCATTTTCGCCATAATCTCCAGTTGTTTTATTTAATATCACATTTGAGCAGCTCCTTTTCTCTCTCTACAAACTGTTTACATGTAACACCTGTACCGAGATCTGGCTTTGGGACAAATCTATATGTTCCAATCATGTAGTCAAAATGTTGTACTATTATAAAATAGAATTGACAGAAATATATACAAATTTCCTACCTGCAATGACTTAACTTTACATAAGATAAATTGTCAAAGTCTTTCATTTTTTTTTGAAAAATTATTTTTCTATTTAGCTTTAATGATTTAATGAAAATGCCTAATGTTCAATACAAAAACTGAATGTATAACTGTAATATTGCAGAAATAGGCTAAGGCTCATTCTAAGCCAACTCTTGTTAAAAATTATATTACAACTTTATTTATTAAATGATTTTAACTTTAGTCTTGTTCCATTTCAATATCCAATACTTTTATATCTTAAAAATGCTAATGCTGCTCTTGTAAATTTGTAAGAATAGCACTACCATTTATAAGACAGCCTGAGCTGATCACATTCTTAACATTTAACTACATCCTTCTCAAATCTACAACAAAATGCGTAATGAAACTGCTTCTGTTATTTTGTTAATTTGGAGCAGAGGGAATAATCATCTTAGTGTTAGGGCGGATTGAGAGAGTAGCACGTTAATTGTCTGCAGCAGACGATGTGTTAGTTATAGTGTTTGTCCGCCAGGAGAGATTTTGCAGAACTGCTAACGGAACTGCAATTACTGCGCATAGATGGCACAACAGGTAATATCTTATACTAGGGAGGAATATTTATAATTATTTACCAAGTTTTACAACATATAGTAAGACGGTACTCCGCATAAAGCTTTGATTTAATTGTTCTTTACGACTTTAAAACAAGTATGTAGCTACAGCCAATACAGAGATAGTTTCGAAGAAATAACTAATGTTGTGTAAGACAGTAAGTCATCTAAGGCACGTACATTTCGGCCATTTTTTCATCTAAGAAGTATACCAAAGTGTACAGTAAAGCAATGGTTTATGGTAATGACTTTTTGCAGGAACTTGTGTCGATCAATATAATCTAAATGATGTTAACGCATAGAGTTTGTGAGAAGACCTGATAAGTCGTACTGGTGTACCTCAAATTAGAGAGGTAATCGTAGTTAGTTATTGAAATACTTGCTGCATTAAACTTAGGTCACTTTTTGATTCTTATTACAAAACCTTATTTATTTACGCACTCTTATGTCAATCGAAATATACGCTGTTATTATTTTGAACAAATATGAAATGTGCACATTTATGCAAAGTGATTAGTTTTGTATATTATATTGCATTAAGGATTTCTTTCTTTTATTGGTATTCCTTTGTTATTATTTTCCCTGCAAGAAAATAGGAAAATACAGTAGTTAGCTAAGCCTATAGCGATAGTTAAATATTTTCAAACTATGTAGTTACTATGTAATGGCTTTCAAATTTAATTTGTGTTGTATAGATGATTATTAAAAAAATAGTAATTGAAAACCTCAAATAACAAGAATTAGCTTGCAAATGCCTTACACCACAAAAAATATATCTGAGTTTATCGCTTGTTTTATCGAGATCTCTATATTGTAGCAGTAAGATTTTGTCTGTCTTACAGTTTACCATTATGGTAATGTCCTAGGAATGGAGACACTTCTGACTACATTAACAGTTGAATAAAGTTTTCATGGGTTTTGTCTTGAAAATATTTTAGGGATACGCTATGTTCATAGAAAACTTTGAAACCATTTTTGAGAAAATCTTCGAAAATACTCCAGATATAAGAGATCTGGCGTCGAGATTTCCCTGAATATTTACGTGTCACATCCTTTAAATATACTGAGTATTTAGCCGACTTTTGTTGTAAGAGCTTTGCTGTTGACAGATACAGAAATAAATAAATAAAAAGTGTGGTAATGTATTGCTTTCGGAGAAAACTGTAAATATTGATAAATACAAACAATTAACAAGGATTGTGTCTTACATACATCCTGTGTTTTAACAACATCTACATTTTTGTTTATTAACATTTTGTCTATCTCTTAGAGATATAAAGGAACATGCAGAAAGAAGAGAACTTAGGAAGATATTTCCAAAATGTTCAATATGTGCATTTATATTATCACTCTGTCTTAAATATTAATTAAATAATTGGTAAGTTTGCACTTTGTAAACTGACCCGGTTATTTAACATACAAGTGTATGTACAAGGAAATGGGTAAAAAAAGACTTCCGTAAACGTTTATTTCAAATTTGCACCAGATGGACAAGTAAGTCTTTGTGATTGAGAAAGTACATTAACTGACTTTGTCATACAGGAGACGTTTTAGTTATAGTAATTGTCCGCCAGGGGAGCTTTGGTTGACTACCGACTGCTTGTTGCTGTCCACAGAGGGCTGTACGTGTAATATTTTATACTAATGAAGGAGATTTGTAATTATTTACAAGGTCTTGTAACACATTGTAATTATGTTGTTTTAGTGGAGCTTTGATATAATTGTTGTTTATTTCCTGAATACGAGCGGTAGCCATAATGTCTATGGAGACAATATCAAGTAAATAGTTATTGTTCTGTAAGAAAGAAAGCCTTCTAAACTAACTACATCCCAAGGTATTCCACATCCTTGGAACATGGTTTCATCGTTAATTCAGATTCAATAAATCGATTTTGTTGGAACTTTTACCCAATTATAATTCATAGCACGTTTATGAACCTTTGTGTATGTTACTCCTCAAGGTCATGATACCCACACTATTGTATCGCAATGTGTCATTTGTCAGTAGACTTTACTATGTCCAATATGTTTCAAATTCGAGAGAAATTCTTCGTCACAGCTCAATAATTTTAATTACTTTACAGGTTAATATCGGATATGTGGCGCTCTCATTACTTTCTCTACTCCTTTTAAACTTTTATTGATCCATCTCCTTCACGTTAATTGTGATAAACATTCCATTGTTATATAGGTAGAAGGGAATACGGGAACAGAGTACATTTTAAGTGATTGTCAAATATTTGAATGCCGGTTAATATGTAATCATAATGTAAATGTATCTTCTAGACTTGACGACAAAAACTTACCACCGATCTCAGTTTTGAACACGGTAACTATTGAAGAATTCAAATAAGAAATATTTCGGAAATGGATCACACTACCAAAATATATATCTGACAGAAAATGTGTGTTTTACCAAGATCATAATCTTCTGTTCAGTAAGATTTTGTCTGTTTTTACGGTTTACCATTTCTACTTTTATTACATTAATGAAAATGACTTCTGACAACACTGAGAGAACATTTAAAGGGTACAAGACATTCCTCATGATAATATTTTAAAGATATGGCATATTAATAAGAATAATTAGAGTCATTTTAATAAGATTAATATTTTCTAAAACACGTCATGTAAATGTTAGTAAGTGTTGAGGGATATTGTTGTAAATATACAATGTAGTAGGGTAAAAGACACGAGAGGTGAGTGACCGTGTAGCAATGTGTCATTTGGTCTCCTTTGTCACGGACACATCTTGGTGTTTACAACTTAATCAAGTATTTTGTGTTTATTTCTATGGTCAATATAATTTAGCAAATGTTTAGTTTATGTATTATTAAACTGAACTACATGTATATATACCCCTTCCTTTCACTGCTAATATCCATTAACAAGTCATACAATGTGATTGTTTATTTTGAAGACATTCAACAATTCTGTATAACGACCATTTACACACATACATATCTTACTTTCAGTTCCAGTAGGAGAGGAAGAGAGAGAGAGAGAGAGAGAGAGAGAGAGAGAGAGAGAGAGAGAGAGAGAGAGGGAGAGAGAGGGTGTGTGTTAGTGAAAACAGATCTTAATAAAAATTCAGATTGACAAATGATATTTAATATAGTACATTACAGCAATTTGTTATATAGAAGACAATCTCTACTTATAGTAATTGTCACCGAGGAGATATTACAAAACAAAGGAATTGCTGTCCAGAGATGGCTCCACTGGTAATATTCCATACTGCGGAAGAATATGCTGAATTATTTACAAATTTTTATAACATACGGCAAACGTTTTCCTCACCTACAACTAGGATTTAACTATTCTTTATCGTGTTAAAATAAACAGGGGCTACAGCTAACACAGAGATCAACTTAAATGCATAAGCTATTGTGTGTTAGAAAGTAAGTCTTCTGAGATAAGTATATCATGACGCTCTTTCCCGTCTTTAAAGCATGTTTTAGTCTGTAATTAATTGGTACTTACACAAATAAGTTTTGTTTGAAGTTGATACTGTAATATTAACTAACATATTTGGAAATGTTCTTTCCCAAAAACGTCGCATGTTCCATGTGATTTTAAAACATTGTTAGAAAACATAAACATATATAATGTACCTCATATTTGAATGGTTAACCCTGTTATTGCAATTATTTGAGCAATTGTGTTGAACTCACCGATTTTCCTAATCTTCTAAAGTTGGTCGCTAGTTAATAGCTTTGAAATTCGGTTTCATTTGTATGGTTTAACGATAAAAATTAATATAACCTTACATATGAGAAATGTATAATTATTATTGAAATATTGAAACAAATAACAGGAAATATCTCACAAATGCTTCACTTCACAAAAGGTAGATATATTTCAGATTATTTGTTTGTGTAATCGAGATATTTATATTCCAGCATCCATTAATTATACAAAAATATATGACGAGAGCATGAGTAAATAAATAAACTAAAAATATACTTGAGTACCTGTAGGAATTCAGTAGACTTTAAGTATCAGTCAAATGTTTAAAGAACTAGCCGCTATGTGTTAGTTTTAGCATGTCCAAGACAAAACAAATGACATATTTCTATCTGAGAAATGTGTAAAAATTATAAAATACAAACAATTAACAAGGATCGTTTCAGAAGTGGTTCACTTCATATAAAAATTGTGTGTTACATACATCCTGTGTTTTAACAAGATCTACATTTTTGACTGTCATTTGGCTATTTCTGAAAGTTATATATAAAAGTCGTTCAGAGCAAAGAGAACTTCGTTACACATTCACAGAATATTTAATATAGCATTTTAAAAAGCATTTAAAATATTTTAAGATAGTCATTTAATGAAATAATAAAATATTTGCGAAGAAATGTACAGTTTTAACAAATATTTTACATAAAGTGATGTCTGAAGTATAGTAAGTGTATTTTCTACTTACTATGTACTTGGTACAGAAAACAACAGTAATTTACTTCATTCACTTGTTCATTCTGTTTACTAACATATTTAGTTACTTTATTGCTCAATATTCATCATTTTAAATTATTTTTAATTTTTTAATATGGTAATGTCAATGACAAATGTAACGTGTACAGTTTTTGTAGTATTTGTTGATTACTTTAGACTGTTTCTAATTTTTCTAACACGTACATAGCACATAGAGAATGTATTGTATTACACCAAACATTTGATAACAAGATTTTACTGTCAAAACTAATTTTGAGACTTGCTAAATAAAACATATGTGTTACATTTACATGACTTTCTCTACTCAGTGTCTTATTCTCATATCTACTTCATGTTATTAGAGACAAATATTTATATAAAATGTCCTATTACATATATCCCTGTAAGTACTAAGTCAATAGGACAACACAGCATTGCTTAAGTGATAGTTAAATATATTATGAACCAGTGATTATGTGGTGACTTGAAATAATATTTTGTTTATATAATCAAGAGAGGAAGACAAAACAACGACCTTTGATTTTAGGAAAGTATAAGTGTGTTAAAGAATTTAAACAAATAACAAGGAATATTTCGTAAATGGTGAATTCTACAAAAATGAATTTGTTGTTATTTACATATCTCAATGTAATGTACAGTATTTTGTTATGTAATTGTGCAAGCGAGGTGTTTTTGTTTAGCGACTTCTGTGTCAGTGTACATTGCCTTGTTAGAACAAAGTCTTTTCTCCCATTACCCTTGTGACAGAGAGAAGTATGACATCCTCCAAGATCTCCCATATCTCTGTCTCTTAACAGAGCCATTAATGATGTACAGTTCTCCAGGACCTCCATACATGTTTTTGACACTCCCGCTGTTTCTGTTATCTTCCTCTTGCTCAATTCACTTCTCCACATCCCGACAATTTGCCATTTTATATCCATATACATTTTATTTCACCCCAAGTTTAGTTCTATTGCCGGACAAAACTGTCCACCTAGCAATGATCCTGTCAAATCCACAACTGACACTAAAAACAGACGGAATCTGTTGTTTTATCAGTGCTAGAAACCTCCGAGATCATGACCTATGTAGTCGTGACAGCAAAGCACACATTTGCCGCGATTTCAAGTGCAATAGTATTTTAGGGAACGACTATCTTAACCTTAGAAAATCATAGAAAAACCTTAGAAAAATGATATAGCAGAAGATGTTTCAGTTACGGTAAGTGTCCGCCAGGGGACAACAGACAAAAGACCCTTGTTGCTGTCCAGAGAGGGCTCCACCAGTAATATCTTACACTGCGGAAGAGGATTTGTAATTATTAACAATGTTGTGTAAAACGTTGTAGCTATGTTCTTTATATATATTTTATATTTAATTGTAGCTTTTTGCCTGTAAACGAAGGTTAGTCGCAATGCATATGGAGGCAATATCTAGTAAACAATTAATTGTGTGTTAGTAAACAAGTCTCTTAAACTAATTATATCTCTAGGTATTTCGGCTAACTGAGCCATCGGCGATCTTTGTGAGGAGGGGGGTTGTCTTTAAACCTGTCCAGCTTCCCGCTCTTCAAACCCTTGAAGCCACTGCCGTCTGCGTGAACCTGGGCGGTTCCGAAGTCCTGATAGTGTCTGCTTATCACCCTCCTGGTCAACAGTTCTTTGCTAATGATTATCTCTCCATCCTCGCCCTACATCCCAACGTCATTATGGCTGGGGATTTGAATGCTAAACACCCGCGTTGGCACTCGGGTCCCCGGACAGACGCAAGAGGCAGAGAAATCATCCGCATCATAGACGGAGATCCTCAACTGAGAGTAGAGGGTCCCTGGCAACCCACTCATTTCCCGCGAATTCAAGGCCGTCCTTCGGTCATTGACTTCGCAATCATCAAACATTTTCCATTTCACTTATCACTCAATTCACAAAGCGCCTTACATTCCGACCACAACCCAGTTGTGGCTGAGGTAAACTTACGGGTTGTCAGTCATGAATTCACGGTTCAAAACCGTGAAGTCGATTGGGATTGCGTACGGGTCTGCTTAAATGACTCCATACCTCCTAACCCTCACATCACAGATATACCGACCTTGGAGACGGCGATCTCCTCCTTCACCTCCATCGTAGGACGAACAGTTCGCAACCTCACCGTTCACACTCCAGCACCTCTACACCCTCACGTCATCCCGCTAGACATCCATCTTCTCATTCGTCGCTCTTGGGCGGCTCGCAGACTATATCAGCGACACCGCACTCGTCATAATCAGGTTCTGCTCGCGCGCTTGCGCCGAGAGGTTCGACTTCGACTACGCGAGCACCGTGTGCGCGCGTGGGAGGAGTTGATGTCTCGAGTGAATTTTGAGAATGGCGAGGCGTGGAGGCTTGCAAAAGGACTCCGGAACCGTGGAGGAACACCAAACACCCCTATCCAAAGCACCCAAGACCTGGTGTACGAACCCCAAGCTAAAGCAAATGTGTTTGCCGACTACCTAGAGAGGACCATGAGGCCACGAGATGACCCCCAGGACCTAGACTTCACTGGCCGCGTCAAGCGGGAGGTTCGTCAGTACCTTCGACGCCCTCTTGCTGAGGCGGACCGACTACCTGTCATTAGACCCAGTGAGCTCCAGGGCGCACTCCGGCGTCTAAATCCCAAAAAAGCGTCGGGACCTGATGGGTTGACACCTATCATGCTCCGCCATCTTCCATTCAAAGCCGTTCTTTTTCTTACTCGGGTTTTTAATATGTGTCTCGCCCTGGGCCACTTTCCACGGCAGTGGAGGGAGGCTCGGGTGATTTGCATTTTGAAGCCCGGTAAAAATCCGGCTCTCCCCGCCAGTTACCGCTCCATTAGCCTCCTGTCAGTCCTCTCGAAAGTTTTCGAGAGGCTTGTTTTAGTCCGCTTGTCGCCCCTTCTGGGGGACATTCAAGCTATTCCTCCCCATCAGTTTGGTTTTCGTCCTGGGCACTCGACATCACAGCAGTTACTCCGTCTGGTGGAGGCCGCTGCCCTGGGTTTCCAGGAAAGGGCATTCACCGCGGCGGTGTCTCTGGATGTCGAGAAGGCCTTCTCTACCACCTGGCATGCAGGCCTCCTACACAAACTAATCACCCTGGGGCTTCCTGCACACATGATACATATCTTACACTCATTCCTAAAACACAGACACTTCACAGTTGTTGTGGCGGGAAAGCTTTCTACCAGACGACCCATCAGAGGAGGCGTCCCAGAAGGCTCTGTCTTATCCCCTACACTATTTAGCGTGTACGTGGCGGATCTCCCCATGTAGCAACACGTCAACATTGCCCAATATGCGGACGACGTGTTATTATACAACACAAACAGAAACGCACGCAGAGCCTTCAACCCAATACAGCGACACCTAAGCCTCATTCATGATTGGTGTAGGCTTTGGCGATTGTCTATCAACCCAGAGAAAAGCCAAGCCATACTCTTCACTAAGCGTCACTTTCCCGCCAACCTCCCCGCCTTTAATTATTCTGGCAGAAGGATAGAGTGGACAAATTCTCTCAAATACTTAGGTGTAAAGCTGGACAAGGGCCTAACTTTTCGGGGTCACATCCAGGAGGTGACTCATCGGGCATGCGGAGCTTCGGCTTCGTTATACCCCATGATGCGCTCAGGAATGCCGACACCCCTTAAGTTGCGCCTTTTTCAGGCTTTAATTCTTCCCATCATGCTTTATGCTTGTGAGATCTGGGGCATGGCCGCAGGATCATATCTGCGTCAAATTCAGCGTGTACAAAATAGATGTCTCAGGGCTATCTATTCTGTTTGCTGGAGGTTTCCCGTGAGATACCTTCATGAAGCCTCATCTCTCCACTATGTGGAAGATGTCATTAGGCGCCGGGCCACAAAATTCTACGCGAGTTTGCCTCAACATCAGAGCGCCCTGGTTAGGTCTCTAGGGAACTACAGAGCAACCGAAAGACGCTACAAGCTATACCGGCTTCCCCGCATGGCGTGCGGGCACACCCGGTAACAATAGATTACTTATTTCAGCCTAAAATCACTACTGTTTGAATTGAATTTAATAGACAATCTAAATTAAACTCTTCCTGAAAATTATCACACCAGCGGTGCTAACATAGCGTTGCACCCGAGTTGGCTACCAAGAGGAGCTACGGCTACCTCCCTTCTTTTCTTCTACATTATCTTAAACCATCAACCTGCAAAACCCCACATTTCCTGTCATTAAGTGGTTAAGTCCGTGTAGGACAGGTACACGAATGACACACATCGTGCTGACCCTCAGTCAGCCGCCAGCTACTTGAATGAATGAATGAACTGAGCCATCGACTTATTTCTAATAGCATGACGCTTAACCATTTTGTTGAAACTTATTTAGCTAAAGCAATTAAAGTAATGCACGAAGCACTTAGAACAATTTAAAAGGAACTAAAGGCAACCACTGAAAATTGGAAAGCCTAATAATAAATAGCAAATTTGAAAAGCTTTCTGTTCTTTACCCCGTGGTAAAGAAAAATTGGAAAGTCGTGAAATTAAAGCAAACGGTAATTAATGTCCACAGATGGCTCTGCTAGTAACATGTTATACTGGCGAACACTATATGCAATTGTATATAAAGTTTTATAACACATTGTAATTGGCTTCATTGAATACAGTTTAGATTTAATTGTTATTTATTACTTTAAAACAAATGGCAGCTACAACGAACACAGAGGAAATATCACACAAATAAATCTCTGTAGATGAGAAGTGAAGACTATTAATGTGTGTATATGTCAACACTTTTTTTCCTAAACAATCTTTTTTCCTATCTCACGTTTGATTTCCTTTTCCATTGATAAAACAGTTTCTAGACTTTTGTTGGAACTTTTATTATCAGCAATACACTCACTTGCACAAAACATACTTATTAGAAGAGAACCTCCCATGTTAATCGTTGGCAACTCGAGGTGATCGCAGCGCCCCTATTTTCCGGTGGGGAACTAAATAATGAGAAATCGCGTGAGCAAACATTTACGTTGCCAGTATAATGTAGCTGTACTTTTCATACTTGCTTAGCTATCAGCTGGTGATATGTTCCAATACCGCATTGCTACAGATACGCACAAAGATAATTACGTGAGCTTTGAGAGTTGTGACTGCAGTTTCAAAGTTGTTGCATTTTCTAAAAGCTCACGTAATTATCTTATATAATCTGTAGCAATACAGTATTAGAACATAATCAGCTGAAACTTTAAGTGAATTTTCTGCATGGCACCTGTATTATTTTCCACTTTAATTATCTTAAAATTTTGTATGAACTTTTAAGGAATTAACAATAGAATGTGTTATTTGACAGGAAAATTTGAATAATAACATTGACAGTTACTGGTTCCTTTTATTATTGTGTTTCATTAATAGAGCAAATTAATTTGACATTTACTTAAGTAGCATGGATAATATAACTAAATCAAGTATAAAGAATCCATTGAGCAATGCTACCTATAGCTCAAAACACTTAAAAGTGATGCAATATGGCTAATTCATTTAATTACAAAGAAACTTTAGCAATACATTCTGTGTAATATTACACCCATTTGTAATTCATATGAGTAACACAGTAACCTTTTTCATTTAAAACAAAGACACTTTAACACAAAACTACAGCTGTTACACAAAATGATATAACTGACAGAAATGATAAATTTCAATATTTTACAAATAAACTTTAATGTAATGTTCTGTAATAACACTGTAAGGATTGCTGAAGGGTTAAAAATGAAGAATAACATAATTCATTGTATTACATGGAAAGTGTAGCATAACATAATAACACTTAAGCTAAGTATTACCTCTTGAAACCTTTTATGAAGTTTTTGGTTCAACTCTCTTAATATTTGAACATATTCTTGCAAGTCCATGATCTGAACAAGCTGCTGAACTGTTGAGAGCTTTGGGAAATGTACCAAGTTCTTTGAGGTTAACTGCCTTTACCATAAGGATAATTTCATTTTGAATGCTCTGATACTATCACTTTCAATAAAAAGGAAACACCGTTCCATCGAATGTATAAATGTAGGAGTAGATGTCCTGCGTGTCACATTACATTCTCCAACCGACATTATGTTTACGAAAACAAATCCCAAGAGATGAGACAACACTCCTGTCCAATTGCACGTCTTGTCTCAAACTGAAGTCGCACGGAACTCGTGGCAGTGCACAGTACTAAGATATTTTCTCTAGCACAAAATCGATCCCCTTGCTGACCGCTGCTCTAAACCACTGAGTTACTATGGCCAACATGCCCACATGACATTAAATTCTCCAACTGACTCATATGTTACCCGGTAGACCACTAGGAGTTCTCATATGCTATGAGACACACACCTTTTGTGGCGACTTACTATGCTGTAAGTACTTAAGTCCAAGGTTTCATAGTTAAACCACTGAGCTACTATGACCAACATGCCGACATGACGTTAAATTCTCCAACTGACTCGTATGTTTCCCAGTAGACCACTAGGGGTTCTCATATGCTATGAGACACGCGCGTTTTGTGGCGACTTGCTATACTGTAAGTACTTAAGTCCCAGGTTTCATAGTAAAACCACTGAGCTACTATGGCCAACATGCCGACATCACATTAAATTTTCCAACTGACTCATATGTTTCCTGTTAGACCACTAGGAGTTCTCATATGCTATGAGACACGCACCTTTTGTGGTGACTTACTATGCTGTAAGTACTTAAGTCCCAGGCTTCATAGTTAAACCACTATGTTTTCATTTTAGGTAAATTGGTGGAAATAATAATTTCTTCCACACTAGTCTGGAGCCATGACTTTAATTTTCAAGGGACATAAATAAATAACCAACAAAAACAGTACATATATCCTTGTAAGTACAAAGGCAACAAGACAATACAGCAGTGTTTAAGTGATAGTCAAATATTTTATGAAGCTGTCATTATGTGATGACTTTCAAATAGTATTCTACTTATATAAACAAGAGAGGAAAACAAAAGAACAACCTTGTATTTAAGGAAAGTGTAAGTATTGGAAATTCAACCAAATAACAAGGAATATCTCGTAAATGGTTATCTCTAGGAAAATTTATTTGATGTAATTTGTATGTTTCAATGTAGTCTACAGTTTTTTGTTTTGTAAGTGTTGATCTATCTCTAGTTATTTAACAGTTAGACAAAGGTCTATTAGTAATGAAGAGGACTTTTCAAAATGTTCCATAAAATTATACCTAATTATTGAACGCTGCTAACTTGTCAGTTGTACTAAAGGTATGACAAAACATATATACATTAAAGCACAAAGATAACTCCATAATTTTGGGTGTTCCAACTCTGATCAACCATTGGTAGTTCACTATTACCCAACAGATGTCAGTAGTTTAGATTCCCCTGCCAAGGACTACAAAAGCACCAAGAATCAGTTGGACATACACTAAAGATAGGAACAATTCCTCGAAGGAAGTTTAGGTAGAGTTTAGTTTGTAATGTTTATCCTTTTAATAAAACTAAAGTTTATAATAATTAATACATCATTGCTGATAAACAACCTTACTTAATAGTAATGTAACATAATTTTGACATATTGTTAGAAAATGAACCCAAAAGCAGATCTATAAGATGTTTGCCGACAATATTTATTTTCAAGTTGTGATTATACATTTGGGAAAAACCTTTATGCATTTGTATTTGGGGAAAACCTAGCATCTGGCAAGCCCCTCATAAATGGTCCTATTGTCTAAAATATATTTATTTATCAATCTAACACATTCATGTTGAATCTCCAGTATAAAAATTTTGTGAAAAATACCGTACTACCCCTACTAATTGCAAATATTTAAAAATTTTGCAAATCTTACAACATAACCACAGGAGTTGAGTAAAAATCATTGGATGTAACTTCATATTGCAGAAACAATCCTTTCATAAACCAAATTCTGACAATTTATTTTTCTGTTGTTCCTTTTTAATATTTCTAACCTTTCTCTGTCACATTTGATTATAGAACTAAACTTAAATATATTTACATAAGACACAGAATATACTGCTGAATTCTTTGAATAGTATCTGAACTTGTATTTATTCTCTCTGAATTCTGCACGGTTTTCTTTAAATTGTAGTTCATGCGATACAGACAACGTCTTGGACACAAAATTGAGCATAATTTATGTCAATTTATTTTATCAGTAACGATTTTCGATATATTCGTTGAATACTATTCAGTTTTTCAATGCTTTTATATAAATACTAATCCTTCTCTAAACTTGTCAAATTTGCTAAGTAAACAATTTGAAATACACAAATTTAGTAAAATGGTTCCTAAAATGCACTATAAATGCATTATAACAAAATGACGATCATCGCAACATATGCTACAACAAATTCGCTAAACACATACTATTTTGCGGTTCCCTAGACGAAATAGTTCTACATTTATTCCAAATGTCATAAATGGCTCCACAGCAAGTTAAAGTAACACATATTGTCGTATAATGAAAATACATATAAATCGACTTCACTAAGAACCATAATCTACAGAAAGGTGTGAAGTAACTACGTCAAAAAGCAGAAACATGCGTTTTAGGGGGGCAGGGGGGGGGGCTAAGGGTGGTAATTGAAATATCTGAAACTTTTGTTAGTTTTGTTTTAAATGTATACCATTTATTTTGTGATCGATCAAGAATGGAATAATACCAAGTTTCAGCTTTGAGGAATTAACAGTTTGTGTCTAAATTACAGGCGATTTTCAAAATGTCCCACATGTTGTACTTTTAACAGTTAATGCTTGGCGTATAAGTTTCTGTACCCGTTTTAACCTATTAATGACCTGCACCTATGTGAAATATTTGTCTTCGCCATATCAACGAAGGGAACAAATAATCATACCTATTTAACAATTTTTATTTTCCTAAGTATTTTCAGTAATAAGTAAGCATTATAATCCTTATCAATACAAATAACAAAAGCACATCAAATGTAAATGTGTACACTTAATATGCAGTTGTCCTTACAGATATGTTTAGAATTTCATACAAATTAATAGAAAACTGCATACTATGGAACATTTTGAAGCTAGGAAAATGTAGAATTTATGGAATCTGAGAAATCTGAGGTTAAAATTACGTAATAGCAGCTACGAGTGTAGAGTTATCTAAACATTCATGTGACGTTTTTTGTAATGTCGCTAGAAAAGAACTTTATATTATAGAAGTATGTTGATATTAATTTTGAGACAAAGTTTGGTATTGTAAGTTTTGAACCAATTTGCACAGATGTGTCTCCATGGTAAACACTTTTTTGTATATCGAAAGTGCAGCAGTAAGACATCTCTCTTCCCCGAAAACTTCACGTTAAAACCAACAAATGCAAAAGATGTTGTCACAAATTACAAACAGAATAAATTGACTAAAATGGCAGTTTTAGTCACTAATAAGCAGAATAGACACAGACGTATAAAATAGGCATTTATAGGCACTATAAAACTATGAAATTAGGGTAATAATTGTAGGAAACGTTCGTATAACTTAAAAGCCTACGTTTCTGAACAAAGGAATAAAATAGTGAAATAGGACAAAATCCGCCCTCTAGTCATAACTTGTGGATAAGCTTTTAGTACATCAAAAGTCAAATATTGTTTATGGCAACTTAATTTATGTAATTAAAGATATTTTCGAAAGATTCTGTTGTTCTGTTTCAATGTCCAATATCTTTATATCTTAGAAATGCTAATCTTATTCGTATCAGTTCACAAGAATAGCAATAGAGTTTGTAATTCAGCATGAGTTAAGCCGATTTTTAATATTTGTATCTACAACAATATGAGTAATGAGACATTTCTGTATACTTCTTTTTTATTTGGAGCGGACGGAATAATGAGTCTTAGTGGTAGAGCTGATTGAGGGTAACACGTTAAATGGTTGCAGTAAACGATCAGTTAGTTACACTGATTGTCCGCCAGGAGAGATATTCCAGAACAGCCAACGGAACTGAAATCGCTGTCCAGAGATGGCGCAACAGGTAATATCTTATACTGCGAATGAATATGTGTAATTATTTATCAAGTTTTATAACGCTATGCAGGTATGTTCCTTACATCGAGCTTCGATTTAATTGTACTTTATTACTTAAAACAAACAGTTGCTTCAGTAAACACAGAGATACTTTCGAAGACAAATGAGTAATCCTGAATAAGAAAGGAAATCTCCTTAAGGATGAATATTTTGCCTGATTTTTCATCTAGGAAATATTGAGGAATAACATTCTTGTGTCATGCATCGTACATTTTGTTGGAATTTGTATCTTTATTAATCATTATTATCAATAGAAATTTAATACAATTGCTGCTAATGAATTGAGTTGATATGCGATACCAATGCACCTCAAATTTGAGAGGAAATCGTTGGTAATTATCGAAAAGCTGCGTTGGACTTACAGGACTTTTTATTCTTCTTTTAAACCGTTTTTATATGTACTTTATGTCAATGTAAATATACGTTGTTAATATCATTTTCCTTGCACGAAAAAAGGAGAATATAATAGATAATATACCTTTTAGAGATGTATGGAAAGATAAGAGTCGGAGTGAAAAATTCAATGCCGCAGCCGGGATTTGAACCACGGATCTCCAGGTTTGCGTGCACCTGCCCTACTATGGCCAACGCGCCGACATGACATTAAATTCTACAACTAAAACGTATTTTGTTAGAGTGGCTGTACGGAGACCAGAAGATCCGTGGTTCAAATCCCGGCTATGGCATTGAATTTTTCACTCTGACTCTACCTTTCCATACTTTAGCCTGCACACGGCCAGTGTAAAAGAACAATTAATTTCTTTGAGCGATGGTTAAACATTTTAAAGATGATCCCACCATAACGGCTTTCAAATTTGACTTTCTTTGTATAGCCCAGCGAGTTATAAAGCTTCACATTTGATAAATATATACTTATTGAAATAATTAAAAAAACTTGCAATACGTCGCAAATGCTTTATTCCACAAAAATTACATTTCAGTTTATCGTTTGTTTTATCGAGATCTCTGTATTCGAGCAGTAAGATTTTGTCTCTTACAGTTTACCATTATCGTAATGTCATAGGAATGGAGACACTTCTGACTACGTTAACAGTTCTGACAGAAAGTGTGTGTTTTATCAAGACTATCATCTTCTGTTTTACCGTTAGTCAGTTCTACTTATATCACATTAATTCAAATGACTTCTGACAACATGGAGAGAGCATTTATAATGGACACGAACGTTTTAAAGATATAACATTTGAATATTAATTATTAGGGTCAATTTGTAGAAAATCAATATTGTCGGAAACAATTCAAGTAAATGTTAGTAAGTGTCGAGGGATATTGTTGAAAATATACATTGTAGTAAGGTAAAAGACACGAGAGGTGAGTGACCGTATAGCAATAATGTCATTTGGTCTCCTTTGTCACGGACACATCTTGGTGTTTACAACTTAATCAAGTATTTTGTGTTTATCTCTTTGGTCAATATAATTTAGCAAATGTGTAGTTTATGTATTATTAAACTGAACTGTATTATTATGTATTATGTATTATTAAACTGTGTACTATAATAATAACTAACACATTTTTGCTGTTTCTGACGAATATCTTATGAGCCATACGATTTTAATGCAATGTGAGAAGACTTCAAAACATTTCCAATGTATCACAAATTTGAGAAGTTAAGTCAGTTATTGTGATTAACTTACTGATGATTATCTGAGTATCTTTACTCATGTACTTCATATTTATCGAAATATAATCGTCATTACTCATTTTCTTTTGAGTGCAAGCGAAAAGAGGGAAACACTGATCTTTTAGCGACAGTTAAATATTTTAAAGCTGGTCGCTACGTAACGGCTTTGAAATTAGATTGTATTTGTTTCTAGCTTAGCCATAAAAAATAAACATGGCTTTCAAAAGTGTATGATTGTTATCTTTTATTTGCTTGATTCTCTTCAATACTTAAACTGCTCAAGAATGAAGTAATTAAATTACGTAGCAACTAGATTTAACATTTCACAATGTTTTGAAGTTTACTGCATTCCCTAGTACCTACATGATTATTAACATCGTAGAAGAGTCTTGCCAGTTCAGCACATTCTATATTCCATCATATGTAAATTAATTACAGTTTTAGAGTTATTACGAACGATTTCCTCTTGGAATTGAGAATTTATTACACAATTTCGTAAATAATAAGAAAGTTTCTTTCCTAGTGTAAGATATTACAGGTGGAACCCTCTCTGGACAGCAACATGCGGTCGGTTCTCCCCTGGCGGACAATTACTAAAACTAAAACATCGTCTGCTATATAACAAATTTACTTAGAGAAGGAGTTCTTCAAATCAAGAAGCCATACACAATATTTAGCTTTACTGTTTATTATTATGTCTATTGTGATTTATAAATGTAGTAATATGGTAAAGTATATTAATTTGAATTTTGTTACATCACTTTAGTTAAGTATTTTACTCTTAATATTGTATTAATCCTTTTTGCCATAATCTCAAGTTGTTTTATTTTCATATCACATTTGAGCAGCTTCCTTTCTCTCTCTACAAACTGTTTACTTAATAACCACATGTTATGTAATGTAAAGCCTGTAATGAGATATGACTTTGGTACAAATCTGTATGTTCAAATCATGTAGCCAAACTCTTGTACCATTATAAAATAGAAGTTGACAAAAATATATACAACCTTCCTAACTCCAATGACTTAACTCTACATAAGACAAATTGTGAAAGCCTTTCCTTATTTTTTGGAATAAATTGTTTTTCTATTAACCTCAAAAAATGCCTAAAAAAATGCCTAATGGTGGATACAAAACCATAATGTACAACTGTAATATTGTAGAAATATTCTAAGGTTCATTCTAAGCCAAATCTTGTTAAAAATTATAATACAACTTTATTTAATTAATAATTTTGAAGCCTACTCTTGTTCCATTTCAATATCCAAAACTTTATATCTTAAAAATGCCAATGCTGCTCTTGTAAATTTGTAATAATAGTACTACAATTTAAAAAACAGCATGAGCTGACCCCATTCTTAGTATTTAACTACGTCCTTCTCATATCTAGAACAAAATGTGTAATGAAACTGTTTCTGTTATTTTTTTTAATTTGGAGCAGACAGAATATTCATCTTAGTGTTAGGACCGATTGAGAGTGTAACACGTTAATTGTCTCCAGGAAACGATCTGTTAGTTATAGTGATTGTCCACCAGGAGAGAAATTCCGGAACTGCCAACCGAATTGGAATCGCTGTCCAGAGATGGCACGACAGGTAATATCTTATACTAGGGAGAAATATCTGTAGTTATTTACCATGTTTTACAAAATATAGTAAGACGGTACTCCACATTAAGCTTTGTCGTAATTGTTCTTTATGGCTTTAAAACAAGTAGTAGCTTTAGCGAACACAGCGCTAATTTCGAAGAAATAAATAATGCTGTGTAAGAGAGGAAGTCATCTAAGACATGTACATTTTGTCCATTTTTCATCTTAGAGGTATACAAACTTGCACTAAGATAGCCCATCATAAAAACTTTTGTTGGAACTTGTGTCGATCAATTTAGTTCAAAATGATTTTAACATAATAGTTTGTTATAAGATTTGATAAGTCAAACTGGTGTACCTCAAGTTTGAGAGGAAATTGTTGTTAAGTATTGAAATACTTCCTGCAATGAAGTCGGGTGACTTTTTGGCTCTTACTACAAAACCTTATTTATTTACGTACTCTGTGTCAATTGAAATACACGCTGTAGTAATTTCGAATGAATATCAAATGTGCACATTTATGCAAAGTGTTTAGGTTTTGTATCTTTTACTGCATTAAGGACTTCTATCTGTTACTATTCCTTTGTTATTATTTTCTCTGCAAGAAAATAGGAGAATACAGTAGGTAGCTAAGCGTACAGCGATAGTTAAATATTTTAAAACTAGTTACTACGTAATGACCTTCATATTTGACTTGTGTTGCATAGATTATCGATAAAAGCTCAGTTATAGAAAATTCAAATACCAAGAACTATCTAGCAAACGCTTTACATACAAAAAGTATATTTCAGTTTATCGTTTGGTTTATCGAGATCTCTATATTGTAGCAGTAAGATTTTGTTTGTCTCTTACAGCTTACTATTATGGTAATGTCCTAGGAATTGCGGGACTTTCGTCTATATTCCCAAATGAACCAAGATTTTTATATAATTTACATTCAAAAATACTTTAAAGATATGTTCTCAGAAATCCTTGAAACAGTTTTTGAGAAAATGTTGAAAATGTTTCATGTATAAGAGGTCTGGGATCGAGATTTCCCTGAATATTTACGTGTCACGTCCTTTAAATATACTGAGTATTTAGCCGACTTTTGTTGTAAGAGCCCTGTGACTGACAAAGTACATTAACTGACTTTGTTATACAGGAGCCGTTGTAGTTATAGTAATTGTCCGCCAGTGGAGCTTTGGTTGACTACCGACTGCTTGTTGCTGTCCACAGAGAGCTGTACGTGTAATATTTTATACTGATGAAGGAGATTTGTAATTATCTACAAGGTCTTATAACACATTGTAACTATGTTGTTTTAATGGAGCTCTGATATAATTGTTGTTTATTTACTGAATACGAACGGTAGCCATAATGTCTATGAAGACAATATCAAGTAAATAATTAATGTTGTGTAGGAGTGAAAGTCTTCTAAACTAACTACATCTCAAGGTATTTCCCTCAATTGAAATGCGCGCTCGACCCTCTGTGGGGAGCCGGATGGCACCTGCTACAGACTCAGATAAGCCAAGTACCAGCCGCCAGGTAAGTCCTGAAGAGATGACTAGTAGAACCTCTGCATCCTCATCCTCTTCCGGCCCACGGGTGAACCTCGTGAAGGCCAAGGCCCAGGCACAAAAGAAACAGAAGAAGGCCTCCCGCCTTCTTAACCAAGGGATAGCTGTCCCGATCTCTCCAGTCCCCAAACCAGGGAGCTCCAACACCATCACCCCCCTCCAGGGCGTCACAACTCCCCTACCGGAGAGCGACACAGACGCCGAAGGCTTTGTCACCGTGCAGGGAAGGCGCAAGAGGCCCTCCGGTTCGAAGCCGGAGGGTGCTGCTCCCGGCACCCCTGCAGTGCATGCGGACGCCAAGAGCTCCCGCACACAAAAGGCGGCCAGAATCCCGCCAATTGTGTCGGACCCGTTCCCCAACCACATAAAGGTTATGAGGGAACTGAGGGCCAAGCTCCAGGCTAGCTTCCAGGCCAGCCGTTTTCCAAGTCGGGTGATCCTAAAGACCACGACCCCGGAGGACCATGAAGCCGCCAGGGGGGTGCTGCGCGAAGCGGGGATAGAATTCCACACGTTCTCGCTGCAGCGACCTAACCTGGTGCGCAGAGTCATCCGAGGTCTCGGATCTGACACCGACCCAGAGGACATAAAGGTGGGCCTGGCGGAAGAACACGGCATTACGCCGCGTAACGTGGTCCAGCTGACCAAGCAAGTCCGCGAGGAAGGCAAGGAGCCCGTAAGGACTCCCATGCCACTATTCCTCGTAATAGTGGAGAAGGAGGGCGAAGGTCTTCCCAAAATTGACGAGGTGTCCCACCTCTACAACACCAAGATCAGAATCGAACCGTACCATGGCAGAGAGGGGCCAGCCCAATGCTACAGGTGCTTGGGCTTCCACCACTCGAGCCATGCGTGCGAGAGGAAGACCGCCTGCATACGATGTTCAGGCCCTCACCACGTCAACGAATGCCCGAACCCCAGAGAGGAGAAAAAGTGCGCCAACTGCCGAGAGGCCCACATAGGCATCTACGGCGGCTGTCCCGCTAGACTGCGAATAGTGCAGGCAAGACAGGGCAGGAACGCAAACAGGGAGCCAGCACAAGTTCGGCCTGGAGTCAGTTTTGCCCAGGCGCTGCGCAAGCAGGAACAGCTGCTGCAGCAGGCCGAGGCAAGCCAGATTCCGGCAGCGACCCAGCCAGTAAGCTCTGGAACTACCGCCAAACAACCACCAGCTGCATCTGCAGCAAAGCCACAGCGGCCTCCTCGCCAGAAGAAGGCCACCGTAGCCCGGCGGGAGAAACCGCCGGCAACTGCGGCAGCAACGGCCGGGCAACCAGCCCAAGAACCTGCGGGGAGACAGAGCGGCCCTGCTGCCACTGCTCTCCCCCCTCCACCAGCTCCAGCTACAGTGGCTTCAACAGCCAATGAGGGAGAGGCACCCCTCGCTACAACACCTGCGCCGATTTGGGACACTGGCGTCTCAAACGAGGACTTAGCGGAGTTCCATGAGCTTTCTGCCTGGTTCGCCGAACTGATTCATCGCTCCCTCCCCATTCTGAGGCGCTGCAGGGAGCAACTGACAGATCCCCGCATCCCTGCTCTGCAAAAGCACAGCATTGTGCAACAGACTGCACGGCTCCTCTTCCCTGACTCCAGCTCGTAAATGGCGTTTAGAAGAACTCAGCGAACATTGAAAGCCGCGTTCTGGAACGCAAACGGAGTCCGGGAACAGAGACCGGGCATCTTGGAGTTTGTAAGTGACCACGGGATTGACCTCCTTATGGTATGCGAAACGCATCTGCATGCTGGTATACAATTTAACCTGCCAAGTTACGCCGTCCACCGAGCCGATAGAGTCGGCCGGCGGGCCGGCGGTACAGCTATATTCATCAAAAATCACATCACCCATACTACCATTACCATCCCCCCGCTTCAACACTTGGAGGCGACCGCCATAAGGCTCTCCTTGGGCGGTTCAGACCTAGTGCTTGTGGCGGTGTATGACCCGCCCAACCATCCCTTGTATGAAGCGGATTACAGGGCACTCCTAAACCTAGAACACCGAGTGTGCATAGCCGGTGACTTCAATGCCAAACACCCAGGATGGAACAGCCGAACCCAGAATGATAGGGGAAGGAGCATCTACCGCTTCATCTGCGGAGACCCAACCCTTCATGCGCATGGCCCGCGGGGTCCAACGCACTTCCCGCCTCGTGGCAGGGCGGACGTCATAGATTTCGCAATCACCAAGAACATTCCATTTCATCTGGACCTCACGGCGGTGAATGCTCTGGATTCTGACCACAACCCAGTTGTGATCAATTCAGACGTTACCGTCGCAGCTCTGGCAACGGCTGACTGGGTGGATGAAGTCGACTGGGATGCCGCCATTCTTCACATCCAAAACTCCGTGGAAGCCTGCCCTCGAATCGACTCTGTGGAGTCACTCGAGGCGGCAGCCAGGGAGTTCTCCACATCCATCCTCAACGCGGTACGTGCTCACACACACCGCATCCCAATAGACACGCCAAACCCCACAGATATCCCAGGACCCATCAAACAACTCATAAGGGCTAAAAACGCCGTAAGAAAGCTGTGGCAGAGATTTCGCCATCCCAGGATAGGAGAAGTACACCAGAGGTTCAAATCCCTGGCAAGACGACTCCTAAGAGCACACCGCAAAGAGGCCTGGGAAAACATGTTAAGGCAAACCAATCTCCAGGAGAGAAAACCATGGCGAATAGTCCGTAGCCTGCGGAAAGACAAAACCGTACACCAGCATCCCCTACATAGCCCTAGAGGTCGACTCGTCTACGAGTCGAAAGAAAAGGCAGAGGCGCTAGCAGATTATCTGGAGGCTCAATTGCAACCCAGGGTAGAGCCAATGGACGATGACCATGCTGACCTCGTGGAACAGGTGGTGGAGGACTTCCTAGAAGCTCCGCCCCCTGACCACGAGGAGTTCCACATTCCCATCGTTACCCCTAGAGAGTTAGCGACCACGCTTAACTCTCTAAGAACCAACAAAGCACCTGGGCAGGACCGTGTGACAGCGGAAATGCTCAAGCACCTTCCACGAAGAGCCGTGATTCACTTAACCCGGATTTATAACGCGTGCCTATACATGCGCCACTTTCCAGCTATCTGGAAGGAGGCGCGCGTGGTGTGCGTTTTAAAGCCGGGGAAAAATTCGGTTTTTCCTTCCAGTTACCGATCAATCAGCCTTCTCCCAGTTTTATCAAAGGTATTCGAAAAACTGCTCCTCTCCCGGCTCCTTCCTCATCTGGAGGAAAGGGGCCTAATCCCGGAACACCAGTTTGGCTTCCGTTCTGGCCACTCCACGACCGAGCAGCTACTGCGGGTTGCCGAGAAGGCCTCCCTGGGTTTCCAGGAAAGGTCTAAAACGGTAGCAGTGCTGCTCGACGTGGAGAAGGCATTCGCCACTACCTGGCATGAAGGACTCATTTACAAACTCCTGGAGCATGAAATTCCCCGTCCATACATTTCCTTGGTGGCCGGTTTCCTCGGAAACCGAAGCTTCCGAGTAAAGATGGAGGGGAAGCTGTCCACCGAGCGGCCCATTGGCGCTGGAGTACCGGAAGGCAGCGTGCTGTCGCCGGCGCTCTTCGCAGCTTACATGGCCGACATTCCAACTCATCACAACACCCAAACCTGTCAGTATGCGGACGATCTCATGATCTTCGCAGTCAATAGGAATACACGGTACAACTTCCGGCAAATCCAAACCCAGCTCCGGGCCATTGGCGAATGGAGCGCAAAATGGCGAATGGCAATTAACCCGGAGAAGAGCTCTGCTATTCTCCTGGCGAAAACCATAGCCAACCGGTTGCAGCAGAACTTCGTTTTACGGCGCCGTCGAATCCCTTGGGTGCAAACGGCGAAGTATCTCGGGGTGACGCTGGATCGTAAGTTAACTTACGTTCCGCACGTCAAGGGCAAGGTCCAGCTGGGGCACGTCGCACTCCGGAGCCTATACCCTATCTTCAGATCAACCATGCCGATCCGTCTCAAACTCCAACTGTATCGGGCGATCATTCCGCCTATGATTCTGTACGGCTGTGAGATCTGGGGAACAGTGGCCAATACCACTTTCGTCAGACTCCAGACGCTGCAGAACAAGGCACTACGCATCATCTACGATACAGGCTGGAGATTCCCGGCTCATATCCTACATGAGCACTCCCAGATCCCGTACATTGTCGATGTCATTCGCGAGAGGGCACGATCAATGTACGAGAAAATCCAAATTCACCCCAACCCTTTAGTGAACTCCCTGGGAAGGTATGACCCGAGAGATCAAAGGCGCTTGCCGTCCTTCAGACTGCCGAGAGACGTCCTGGGACCCCTTGGGTAAACCAAGGAAAACCCCAGATGTCTCTGGGAACAACTTCTACGCCAAAGGACAAGCGCTACACAACCCGTATCCAAAACGGGGCAAAAAAAACTAATTCGTGTCTCCCAAAAAGGGAGAACGATTAAGTACAGCTGCCCACGACAAAGATGGGCAACCCATTCCAAACCTCTCCAAAATTTCAAACAGTAAACAAATTCAAACACCCCAGCAGAACATGGATCTACTAGTTCATTTCGCAGGTTAAGCCGCAAAGCGGCTAGGTACTGCGGCATATGACACCCGGACGGGGAAAGCCCCGCCCGACTAGGACTACCTCTGGACCTCTGGAATTGAAATGCGGTCTTGTCGATAGTGTGTGTGGTGATTCAGAATCCAAGTATCGATTTTGTTGGAACATTTGCCCAATTGTAATAACCAACTATAATTGTAATGAACAATAACACGTTTCGGAACCGTTGAGTTGGTTACTCCTCAATGTCGTAATACCCACACGATTTTATCGCAATGTTTCGTTTGTCAGTAGTCTTTATTATGTCCCATATGTTTCAAATTCGAGAGATATTCTTCCTCAAAACTCAATAACTGTAATTAATTTACAGGTTAATATCGGATATGTGGCGCTCACATTACTTTCTCTACTCCTTTTAAACTTTTATTGATCCATCTCCCTCACGTTAATTGGGACAAACATTCCATTGTTATTGTTATGTAGGTACAAGGGAATACGGGAACAGAGTACACTTTAAGTGATTGTGAAATATTATATATAAAGTTTTATAGCAAATTCCAATTATCTTTATTACGTAGAGTTTATATTTAATTGCTATTTATTGCTTTGAAATACACGGCAGCCTCAACGAATACAGCGGGTATATCTCACAAATAAATAACTGCGGATGAGAAAGGAGGATTTCTAAAGTGTGTATATCTGTGAATACGAACGTTAGCCATAATGTATATGGACACCATAATGGATAAAACATTTTTGTTGTCAACTACAGGAAGTCTTCTATACTAATCTCATCTCAAGGTGTTTCCCATAATAGTGTTTAGGGTTTGTTCAGAATTTATAAATCGATTTTGATCGAAGTTTTATCCAATTATGGAGAATAATACGTTTAGGTGATTGTCAAATATTTGAATGTTGGTTATTATGTTATTATATTGTAAATGTATCTTCTATACTTGACGACAAAAACTTACCAACGATCTCAGTTTTGAACAGATTAAGAATTGAAGAATTCAAATAAGAAATATCTCGGAAATGACACACTCTACCAAAATATATATCTGACAGAAAGTCTGTGTTTTACCAAGATCATCATCTTCTGTTCAGTAAGATTTTGTCTGTTTTTACGGTTTGTCACTTTTACTTATATCACATTAATGGAAATGACTTCTGACAACATTGCTGGGAATTTTAAAATTTACACGTCATTCGTAATGATAATATTTTAAAGATATGACATTTTAATAAGAATATTTAGTCATTTTTATAAAATCAATATTTTTATAAAACGTCACGTAAATGATAGGAGGTGTTGAGGGGTATTGTTGAAAATATACATTGTAGGAAGGTAAAAGTCGCGAGAGGTGAGTGAACGTGTCATTTGGTCTCCTTTGTCACGGACACATCTTGGTGTTTACAACTTAATCAAGTATTTTGTGTTTATTTCTATGGTCAATATAATTTAGGAAATGTGTAGTTTATGTGTTATTAAACTGAACTACATGTATATATACCCCTTCCTTTCACTGCTAATATCCATTAACAAGTCATACTATGTGATTGTTCATTTTGTAATGAAATTGTTTTCTATATTTCATTTAATATTAGATTTCCTCAATAAGAGACGTCACAATGTTCAGGTTACCTTCAGTTCCAGTAGGAGTGTGTGTGTGTATATGTGTGTGTGTGCGTGTGTGTGTGTGTGTGTGTGTGTGTGTGTGTGTGTGTGTGTGTGTGTGAAAACCAAAACTTAATAAAAATTCGGATTGACAAATGATAGTTAATGTAGCACATTAAATCAATTTGCTATATAGAAGACAATCTCTACTTATAGTAATTGTCAACAAGGAGATATTACAAAACAAAGGAATTGCTGTCGAGAGATGGCTCAACTGGTAATATTTCATACTGAGCAAGAAAACGCTGAATTATTTACAAAGTTTCATAACATACGACAATCGATTTCTTAACCTACAACTAGGATTTAATTATTCTTTATGTGTTAAAGTAAACAGGCTACAGCTAACACAGAGATTAACATAAATGAGTAAGTTATTGTGTGCTAGAAGGTAAGCCTTCTGAGATAAGTATATCATAACACTGTTTCGCGTCTTTATAACATTATTTAGTCTGTAATTCATGAAGATATACATTAAGTTTTGTTGGAAGTTGATGTAAAATTAACAAACATATCTGGAACTGTTCTCTCACATGAACCTCGCATCTTCCACATGATTTTAAAGCATTGTTGCAAAACAAACATTTCCAATGTACCTCATATTTGACTGGCTAAACAACCATGCATTTTGTAGAAATCACGAATTTTCATAGTCTTGTTATAAACCCTTATTTATCTGTGTACTTCATGCTTAACGAAATATACATTGTTATTATTCTTTTAGTTTTGTATGCTTGGGGGAAACAGTAACCTTTTAGCGATAGTTAAATAATTTAAAGCTGGTTGCTAGGTAACAGCTTTGAAGTTCGGTTTTCTTTTTGTAGCTTAACGATAAAAATTGATATAACTTTACATTTGGGAAGTGTATAATTATTATTTAAATATTCAATTTAAATAACAAGAAATATTTCTGAAGTGCTTCACTGTACAAAAAGTAAGTGTATTTCATATTATTTGTTTGTTTAATCGAGATATTTATATTCCAGCATTCTTTATCATACAAACATATATAATGAGAGCTTGAGTAATTAAATAAACTAAAAATATAGTTGAGTACCTTTAGGAATACAGTAAACTTTAAGAATTAATCTAATGTTTAAAGAACTAGTCACTATGTGTCAGCTTTAGCATGTGCAGGACAAAACAAGTGACATATTGCTATTTGAGAAATGTGTAAATATTGTAAAATTCAAACAATTAACAAGGATTGTTTCAGAAGTGGCTCACTTCATATAAAAATTGTGTGTTACATACATCCTGTGTTTTAACAAGATCTACATTTTTGACTGTCATTTGTCTATTTCTGAAAGTTATATAAAGTTCGTTCAGAGTAAAGAGAAGTTCGTTACACATTCACAGAATATTTAATATAGCATTTTAAAAAGCATTTAAATCATTTTAATACAGTCATTTTAACGAAATAATAAAATATTTGGGAAGAAATAAACAGTTTCAATAAATATTTTATATAAAGTGTAGTGTGAAGTACAGTAAGTGTATTTTCTACTTATTATGTACTTGGTACAGACAACAAAAATAATTTACTTCATTCACTGTTCATTCTGTTTACTAACATATTTAGTTACTTTATTACTCAACATTCATCATTTTAAATTATTTTTAATTTGTTAATATGGTAATGTCAATGACAAATTTAACGTGTACAGTTTTTGTAGTATTTGTTGATTACTTTAGACTGTTTCTACTTCTTCTAACACGTACATAGCACATAGAGAATGTATTGTATTACACCAAACATTTGATAACAAGATTTTACTGTCAAAACTAACTTTGAGACTTGCTAAATAAAACATATGTGTTACATTTACATGACTTTCTCTACTCATTGTCCTATTCTCGTATCTGCTTCATGCTATTAGAGATAAATATTTATATAAAATGTCTTATTGCATATATCCTTGTAAGTACAAAGGCAATAGGAAAATACAGCAGTGTTTAAGTAAAAGTCAAGTATTTGATGAACCAGTCGTTATATAATGACTTTCAAATAACATTATCTTTACATAAGCAAGACAGGAAAACAAAAGAATGACGTCCCCTTCAAGGAAAGTTTAGTATTGGAGAATTCAAATAAATAACAAGGAATATCTCGTAAATGGTTAAGTCTACAGAAATTTATTTGATATTTCTAGGTCAAATTTGCAATATCTATCTTAAATGTGCTTATTTTTATCTGGTAGGTTCATAAATATAACGACAGAATTAGAAAGACATTATAATCCAAAGCCAACTTTTAACATTTAACTTATATCCCTTTGTATCTAAGTCGAGACTGCTAATGAAAGTTCTGTAACTCCAAACTTAGAGCAGATGTAAAAACGTTTTACCGGAAGGGCGGATTGGGAAAGTGCTGTGAGTGTACCACATTAAATGTAATCGTTATAGATCAGAGGATCTTTTAGTTACAGTGATTGTATGCCAAGAAGGAGTTTTCAGGTGAAAAACAATTGCCGACCGTAAGGGAGTTGCAGTCCAGAGATGGCTCCACCTGTCATATTTTATACTGAGGAAGTAAATATATATTTAGTTATGATGTTTTAAAACGGATTTTACTTACATTCCCAGCATACAGCTTAGATTTACTTGTTCTTCTTTGCATGGAAGTAAACAGTAGCTAGTGTGATTAAAGAGAGATTAATGAAGAAATAACGAACTGCAGTGAGAGAGGAAGTCTTGTGAAGTAAGTATATCTACATGCATTTTCGTATCCTGAAGCATAACTTCATTGTGTAATAGTCAAATATTGTTTTAAGTTTTGTTGAACTTGCATTCAACTATAATGAAAATCTGATTTGGAAATGTTTCTGCTTTTCACTCAGTAATGTTATGTGAGAAGACTTCAGAAGCATTTATAATTTACCAGAGCCATATGTGACAAGGATAAATTCATATGACGTGGATGTTTTGTGTATTTAACACTATACTGAACTGAAAATAAATAAATAAATTTTCCTTCCACATCCGCTCTCTAGTAAATATTTTAAGGTTGTGGTTCTTTATAGAAAATATTCCGTGTAAAGGGCAATCTGAGGTACAATAGTTATCTTTTCTAGTTATTATGTAAATAGTACATAAAACAATTCATTTTATTCATCGTTCATTCATTTCAATATCATATCCAGTGATATTGCCAATCACAAATTTCATCTGTACAGTTCACGTGGTATTTGGTGACAGTTTAGACGTTTTTAAATGTTTCTATCACATACATAGCACATAGAGAACATATTACATTCATCTTACAAATTTGGTAATAACAAGATTTTAAAAGTATATCTCACTTTAAGGCTTTCTAATGAAACGATGTGTTACAGTCACATGACTTTCTCTACTCATTGTCTTATTCTGATATCTACAACATATTAGTAGAGATAAATGTTTATGTAAAATGTCTTAATACATATATCTTTATTAGTACAAGAGTAATAGGGGAGTACAACAGTGAGTGACAGTCAAGTATTTTATGAACCAGTTATTATGTAATTACCTTGAAGTAATGTTCTCTTTATATAAACAAGAGCTGAACAGGAACGACTGACCTCCCATTTGATGAAAGTATATCTATTGGAAAATTGAAACAAATAGTAAATGTATTTAATATAATTTGCATATTTCAACATATTGTACACTTCTTCCTTTGTAAGTTTAGATCTAACTCTTGTAATTTAACAGTTAAACAAAGGTCTATTAGCAATGAGAAGGAGTTCTGAGGACATTCTTATACATTTTAGGTTTAACAAACATCAAATGATTGAAAGCTGTCAGTCTCTAATGTATGGTGAAACATATACATACTGAAGTACAAAGATCACCTCATAGATTTTTATGTGTCAGCTCAGAACAACGTTGGAAGTTCATTGTTTTGCCAACAGATACCACTAGTTTAGATTCACAGAATGTCAAAAGCACAAAGAATCAGTTGGACATAAGTTGAAGCTTAGGACATTCCTTACTCCATGAAACATATTTAGTTACAATTTTTAGTTTATTATGTTTAGTATTTTAAATCCAACTTAATTTTATAAATTGTTAATATATTGTCACCCTACTAGCGTAAGATACGACCGGGGACGGCTCGAAGGGTCCGAGGTGAAGAGCCACGCCCCCCGCCCATTGATCTGTCACTGAGGGGTGATTTGGGGAAATGTCACCTGTCCCTCGACGTTTCTCTGCCCTTCTCCTGTCCTCTGGAACGTTCGGGTGATTTGCGGGAAACCAGAGACTTCTAGAAAAACAGTGACATTCCTATAAAAAGGGTTTCAGAGAGACAGTCAGGAGTCAGTCAGTGTTTGACGTGCTAGCGAAGGAGCGCCGTGTTAATGAACGAGAACACTGTGTGAGAGCATCGGAAGATTGTACGTAATTACGAGTGCAAGTGAAATTGTAACGGACGAACTGGTGAATTGTAATTGTGTGCATTACGTAATTTTGTGTAATTGACAAGTGTTTAACTGTAAGTCGGTGGAAATAAAAAACATTTTTGAGTGGTGGAATTGGACTTTTCATTTCACGAACCCACGAAGTCACAATTGGTGTCAGGAGTGCGACGTAACACAATGGAGGCAGCATTAGAAAAGATTTTAGCGGAACTGAAAGAAATGAAGACGGCAAATAAAAACCTCGCTGCAAAAACAGAAGCGGCAAACAACAACCTCACCGCCGAGTTGAAACAAATGAAGACGGCAAACAACAACCTCACCGCCGAGTTGAAACAGATGAAGACGGCCAACGACATCACCGAGAAGATGGAAGAAATGAAGGCCGAGTTAACCACAGAAATGAGAGCAGCGAACGGCAATCTGGCCACGGAAATGAAGGCGGCGAACGAGGCTCTCGCCGCAAAGTTTGAAGAACAGTTGGCCGGCGTAAAAGAGGACGTCACAGAGTTAGGCGAGCGCGTCGAAGACCTGGCGAGCCGCGTTAATGAGCTGGAAGGAAAAGCCGACAGCAGCGTGAAGTCCCTGAACGCCATGGTGGAGGACGTCGTCGGCAGGAAGCTGGAGGATTTGAAGGCCGACGCGCCGGGACGCGACACAACATCTGCACGCGTCAAACCTCCCAAGTATGACGGCGCGTCAACGTTTGCGTTCTTCCGCCGCCAGTTCGACACAGTGGCCAGGCAAAACGGATGGTCACTGGAGGAGGAGGAGGAGGCCACACAGTTAATAGCCAGCCTCCAGGGAAGAGCCGCGGAAGTCCTAAACGCAGTGCAGAGGACGGCGGCGCCCAAGGACATCTGGGAAGCCCCGGAGAATCGCTTCGGGAACCACCGCTTAGCCGCAGCATACCACAGACAGCTAAAGGCAAGGTCACAGCAGCCGGGGGAGACGCTGCAGGAGTTCGCCATTGCGTTCGAGCAGCTGGCTAGCAAGGCCTTGGTTGACCTGCCACTGGAGTTCGTATCCCGGGAAGCCACCTACAATTTTGTCGACGGGGTACGGGACACGGAGATTCGTCAGCGCCTAATGCTCGGGGAATATAAAACCATCCACGAGGCGCTGACAGCCGCATTAAGGATGGAGGCGGCCAAAATAACATCCATCCCGACGTCGAGAACGAGGAGTGTCCGCTACGCCGGAGACAGAAGACCAGCTGAGGGACATCGGCGAACAGCTAGTGGCCTGTGTTGGGGGTGTGGACAGCCCGGACACCTGCAGAGAGACTGCCCACACTAGCAAGAGCAGCCGGAAAACGAGTAAGGGCCGTCGTGGAGAGGGGCACGTCTGCGCCATCACCACCATCCCCTCGAGTGACACTGCGCGCCGTCAGCCGGCGTATTGATTACAGTCTCATCGCGGACGGTTGGGTAAGAGGGAAGCCGTGCCGCGTGCTCGTGGACACCGGGGCGGCCGTGACCATCATCAGACCTGACGTGGCGAAGGGTTTGCCGACAAGGAAGCCAAGCCGACCATACCAGCTTGTCACGGCATCGGGCGACACCTTGCCTGTGGAGAAGGAGTCCCTGCTGAAGCTGAACTTGGGACGGAGTGCCGTGCGTCTGTGGGTGTTCGTCGCGAAGGTGGCTGCGGAGGTGATTCTGGGACTGGATGCCCTCAGGAGCCATGAGGCGACGGTCGACGTCGGCAAGAAGGTTCTGCGGTTTAACGGAGAATAGGTTATACTCCGTCAACCCAAAGAGCGCCTTGGAATTTGCAGGGTCATCTTGGACGAAGACGTGGATGTCCCCGCAGGGAGCGAGGTGGTGGTGACGGCGTGACTGGAGGGCCAGAGAACCAGGAACATGATGCTTGACCAGAAGACGCCTGTAAACGGACTTTGTGTAGCCAGGGCATTGCTGCCGTGCCGAGAGGAGGTGCCCGTGAGACTGCTAAATCCTACGGACGCCGATCAGGACGTCCAGGCCGGGACGGAGTTGGGAATGTGCGAGCCCGTGGTGAGCGTAACAGCTATCGACGAGACCCAGGTACCGGCGCTGAAGCAACCCCTGGGGCCCCGGCTAGAAGGCTTGGTGGAGAGGGCGGCCGACCACCTGACCACAGAACAGCTGGAGAAGGTTCGACAACTGCTAAGGCGGTATCAGCTCGTCTTCAGCCAAGGTGATAGTGACTACGGCCGCACCGACAAAGTGCTTCACCGCATCGACACCGGGGACGCCCGGCCTATTCGGCAACCACATAGACGCGTTCCGCTGGTGAAGCAAGGGGCGGTACGAGACATGCTGGAGGACATGAGATCCAGGGGAGTGATTGAAGAGTCTGACAGCCCTTGGTGTTCCCCTGAAGTCTTGATGACAAAGAAGAACGGCGAGCTGCGCTTCTGCGTAGACTACAGAAAGATGAACGCCGTCACCCGGAAGGACTGTTTCCCCTTACCCCGGATTGACGACACCCTGGACACGCTAGCTGGTGCACAGTGGTTTTCGACCCTGGACCTGAAGTCGAGCTACTGGCAGGTAGCTCTAGACCCGAGAGACAAGGAGAAGACCGCATTCTCGACGGGCCAAGGGCTCTGGCAGTTCACGGTTATGCCCTTTGGCCTCTGCAACGCACCAGCTACCTTCCAGCGCCTTATGGAGTCAGTGATGAGAGGGCTGACTTACGATGCCTGCCTGCTATACCTGGTCGACATTATCATCGTCGGGAAGACTTTTGAAGATCACCTCGAGAATCTGAGTAACGTGCTACAGAGACTGCAAGCGACCAACTTGAAGCTGAACGCGAAGAAGTGCCAGCTCTTCCGCAAGGAAGTTAACTACTTGGGCCACATAATCTCAGCAACCGGAGTGGCCACAGACCCGAAGAAGACACAGGCTGTGAGAGATTGGCCTCGCCCAAAGGATAAGAAAGAATTGCGCAGTTTCCTGGGGCTGTGCAGTTATTACAGGCACTTCATAAAGGGGTTCTCCAACATCGCAAAACCCCTCACCCACCTGACAGAGGAACACCGGCCTTATGTGTGGACGGAGGACGCAGAAAACGCTTTCCAGCACCTAAAGGAGACCCTGTGCAGTGCTCCAATTTTGGGTTTCCCACAACCGGGTGGCGCCTTCATTGTGGACCCCGACGCTAGCGACCATTGCATTGGAGGTGTCCTATCGCAGATCCAGAGCGGCCATGAGCGGGTGATAGCCTACTACAGCAAGACGCTATCCAAGGCAGAGAAGAACTACTGTGTCACCCGACGAGAATTACTGGCGGTAGTAAAGACATTGGAGCACTTCCACAAGTACCTGTACGGTCAGCCATTCCACCTGAGGTCTGACCATTCCGCCCTAACCTGGCTATTGAGCTTTAAGAACCTGGAAGGCCAGACAGCACGTTGGGTCCAGAGGCTACCGGAGTACGATTTCACCTCGGAACATCGTAGAGGGAAGAGCCACGGTAACGCTGACGCCATGTCCCTAAGACCCTGTCCGGAAGAGTGCGGCCAGTGTACAAGAGTGGAGAAGGAGCGTGCCGCAGCAGTCCGAGTAGTCACAGCAGTGCCTGCGGATGGTTGGGATAGCGCAGGCCAGAGGAGGGGGCCGCTGGCGGACGCAGACTTGGGGCCACTCTTGAGGGAAGTGGAGGCAGGGACAAGACCAACCTGGGAGGACATCGCACCGAGGTGCGCCACCTACAAGTCGTACTGAGCCCAATGGGACTCGTTGAAGACCAGAGAGGGCGTGCTGTTCCGGGTATGGGAGTCACCCGATGGCAAGACGCAGAGAGAACAGTTGGTACTTCCCCGGAGTAAGGTCCCGGAAGTCTTGGAGGAAGGGCACGCCGGTACTTCGGGAGGACACCTGGGAGCGAACCGAACGATCGACAAATTTCGGCAGCGCTACTACTGGCTGAGACTCCGAGCAGATGCTGAGAGATGGTACCGTCAGTGTCACGTGTGCGCGGCGAGTCGTGGCCCCCACACTAGGATCCGGGGTCGCATGCAGCTGTACAACGTCGGAGCGCCATTCGAACGGATCGCCTTTGACATTGCTGGACCGTTCCCAGTTTCCGACCGAGGCAAAAATTACCTAATGGTGGTCGTGGACTACTTCACCAAATGGCCGGAGGAGTATGCCATTCCAAACCAAGAGGCAAAGACAGTCACAGACTGCCTCGTGGAGCAAGTATTCTGTCGATATGGGGTGCCGTTAGAGCTACACAGTGACCAGGGTACCAACTTTGAGTCCAGCCTAATGAAGGAGGCACTACAAAGGCTTGGGGTGAACAAGACTCGCACTACGCCTCTACATCCCCAATCGAATGGCATGGTCGAAAGTTACATCAAGACCTTAGAGGAACACCTGAGGAAGTTCGTGGCCAGCCATCAGCGAGACTGGGACGTCAGGGTGCCACTGTTCTTGCTGGCCTACCGCTCGTCTACACATGCACCACGGGGATGACGCCAGCCAGCTTAATGTTCAGCTGAGATTTACGCCGCCCTTGTGAGCTGGCTTTTGGAGGCCCTCCGGAAGCGAAACAGCCAGCGACCGAGTATGTGGAGAACTTGGTGGACCATCTCCACGACATGCACGAGATGGCTCGCCAGAACATCCAGAAGGCGAGCGACCGCATGAAGACCAGGTATGACAGGCAAGCCAACAGCCAAGTTTTCCAGCAAGGTGACCTGGTCTGGTTGTACCGTCCTACCCGGACCAAGGGACGCTGCTTGAAGCTCCAGCAGCCATGGCAAGGACCGTACCGGGTGGTGAAGAGGATTAACGACGTAGTCTACCGCATCCAGAAGGTTCCCCGAGGGAAGATGTTGGTGGTACACCTGGATCGCCTAGCCGGCTACAATGGTGCTGTTCGGGACGACCAGCTTTGAGGAGGGAGCGGTGTCACCCTACTAGCGTAAGATACGACCGGGGACGGTTCGAAGGGTCCGAGGCGGCCGAGCCACGCCCCCCGCCCATTAATCTGTCACTAACTGAGGGGTGATTTGTGGAAATGTCACCTGTCCCTCGACGTTTGTCTCCCCTTCTCCTGTCCTCTGGAACGTTCGGGTGATTTGCGGGAAACCAGAGATTTCTAGAAAAACAGTGACATTCCTATAAAAAGGGTTTCAGAGAGACAGTCATGAGTCAGTCAATGTTTGACGTGCTAGCAAAGGAGCGCCGTGTTAATGAACGAGAACACTGTGTGAGAGCATCGGAAGATTTTACGTAATTACAAGTGCAGGTGAAATTGTAACGGATGAACTGGTGAATCGTAATTGTGTGCATTACGTAATTTTGTGTAATTGACAAGTGTTTAACTGTAAGTCGGTGGAAATAAAGAACATTTTTGAGTGGTGAAATTGGACTTTTCGTTTCACGAACCCACAAAGTCACAATATCACTGTTTACTAACATCCCTACCCAAATGTAATGGTAACATATTATTGCGAAAATGTTGAACAGTGGACTCAGAAACACAAATTAAAGTATTTAGAGATAACATTCGTCACTCCGGGGCAAGCGTAAGCAATCCTTCCTGGTGACAGCGTTCAGCTTCCTGAAGTCCACGCAGAAGCGTAGTTCGCCGTTCTTCATTGTCACCAGAACTACAGAGAAACACTAAGGGCTGTTAGGCTCTTCAACCACACTCCTGGATTTCATGTCATCTACATATCCCGCACAGCCGCTTGTTATATCAGCGGAACGGGTCCAGGTGGTTGATGAATAGACCGGGCGTCTCCGGTGTCGATGCAATAAAGCACTTTGTCCTTGCGGCTGTGGCCACTGTTACCTTGGCTGTTACCTTGAACATCTAATTAATAAGAGGATAATAGAATATATGACTATGATAGGAATGAATAATATGCAGTATGGCTTTAGAAAAGGAAGATCTACCGAGGACGCTATCATTGATATCATGGACTCCGTGACTCGCTGTACAAATAAGTATATAATTGGATTATCAGTTGATATTTCAGGAGCCTTTGACAATCTATGGTGGCCTTTCTTCTTTGAAAGGCTAAGAAAGCTTAATTATCCATATCCCATATATAGATTACTCTTGAGTTATTGTGATAACAGGAAAGTATATATTCAAGGCATCAACCAGAAGATCTATAAAAGTGTCAGTAAAGGTTGTCCACAAGGATCTGTTCTGGGCCCCACGTTTTGGGACATTGTGATGGAAACTTTGTTAGAAAATTTTGAAAATGATGAAAATGTAGTTAATATAATAGCATATGCGGACGATGTAATTTTTCTGATAGCAGGCGACTCAAGATTACAACTGGAAACTAAGGCAAATTTTATATCAT